>JACXVL010000047.1:121212-193967 GCA_014898675.1 Athelia sp. TMB | reverse complement strand
CGCGGATACTGCGCTCTGAAATGTCAATATTACCTTTAAATGCTATGATTTTAGCCTATTCAAAGTCATCAAACCCAAATGCTAGCGCAGAGGGGGTACGCCTCGAGTCATGGAATTCAAGGCTCTCAGAGTATGGGTTTGGGATGTTTCGAAATTCCCCCCAGATGTGCTAAAATTTGAACATGGACATGGTTGCAGCCCTGCTTTCGATTACGGATTTCTTGGCGCGTGGTATCATCTCTTTTTCGTACGCCCGAAGACAGTCATTGATGTCGATTGGTAGACTTTTCTCGACTGCCGCGGCCAATTTCTCACCGAGCTCAATCGCGTCTTGCATGGCATTGTTAGCCCCCTCGCCTCTGACTAGAGAAAATCAGAGGTGACCAGGCAGCAAGCTCAAATTACTCACAAGGTGTCATGGGATGCGAAGCGTCGCCTATCAGCGTGATAGGCCCTGGAGGGTAGACCTCTGGAACACAATCATGCATGACGAATGGTTTTGACATATCCTCAAGCTTAGTTTGGCCAATGATGGCCTTCAGATCGGGATGAAAATCGGCCGACTTTGTATTGACAAATTCCAGCAATCTCTCTGGCGACGCATTATTAATCCAGAAGCTAGGCTCGCGGGCAGCCTCGTCGGGAAAGAAGAAGAGCCAGTAGAAATCGCCCTGGGAGCCATCGTCTGAATAAGACCTGAGGCCAACAAAGAACCTGAGTTTCTTGGCTATAACCACATAGAAAGAACGGCCTAGGGCAGCTTGACGTTCCGTCTGTTGGCGGTTTAGCGTCACGTTGCCAGCAATGACTCCTACAGGGACGACATTAAGCGGTGGAGGGTTCGACTTATACAGAGTATGGCGAACTACACAAACAGAATAGATGAGCGACTTTGTTGTTGCTAATGCGGCAAAGATCGCACCTGGGCTTCTTAGACCATCGGCGCCGACGAGAATATCACCTGTGGCAACGCTACCATCTTCGAAGGAAGCCGAAACACGGCCATCGCTGCCGATGTCATAGCCTGTGAATCGTTTCCCCCACTTGATATCGATCGAGGTTGCCAGATAATCGCGAAGTTTGGCGCGATTGGCGCGAATAAACTCCTGCCAATTGCTAGCCACGCCAAAGCTAAGGGCTTTCTTAGAGTACGCATCATACATTCCTACGGACGTCGTCCTTCTCAGCGCAGAGCAATCAGTGAATATACATTTTTGACCGACCTGTACCATCAGGTTCAGGTTGTCCTGCCGAAACACTGACTGTTCTTAGATCAGGAGTGTCCTTAGGCGCTATCTTGCGGAGAAATGGGATAATCCTACGAGTAAGCATCAGAAGCGAGTTACGCACCATGATCATTGTGACTGCAGCTCACCAATGTAGGGATAAAGCCCATCCTTGGTTGCGCGAGTACCTTCCTGAATCACGCTCGTAGATCTCAAATTCAAGTCCATGCGAGCGTAAGCTTTGAGCTAATGCAAGACCACTACAACAAGAGCTAATCAAGATAACCATCAACTTGAAGGCGCTCGGATCGAACATACCCTAAACCAGCGCCGATAATGATGATCTTTGGGGATGCCATTTTGCGGATTAGAAGTGATCAAGGTCAAGACAGTAGTGTCGTGCCGTGCAATCAGTGGCTGCCACTGGTGGTGGCGTCTAGTATCCGGCACACGTGACGATAACAGACTTGGACCGACGAGAGCGTCGGCGAGGAACTGGTGCGGCGTTGCGTACTGCATATATTTATCGGATCCCTTAACCGGTCTCCAGGAGCTTGTCCCGACTCATATCCCGTATAAATATTACATGAGGATAGTATCACCACTGGTGGCAAACCTTGCCGATCGAGCATACCAGCTATCAATTTCAGCTAAGCAAGAATGATTCGCTAGCCCGATGCGGCGAAGTGTAGGGCATGCTGCAAAAAGCGCGCTTGCTGTGCGAGTTCTACCATCTTCGTGCATCAGTGCACGAGTGAGGGAAAGATAACCTAAGCCATCGCAATGTGCCGCGAGTTCCAAAGTTTCGAGTCTAGTGAGCTGGGCCAGAGCTTGCGCTAGATCACGAACTTCAGTCTGCGAGGCCTGCCAAAGCTATTGGTGAGCAAGCCTGGCAATCAGAAGCAGCCAAAAAACTCACCGTCTCTCCCTTATGCCTGACCGCGAAACGAATGAGGTGGGGCATGGTCTTGGCCACTTGTACTACCAAGTGCTCCAATAACAATGACCTATCTGACATTTCTCGGAACAAAGCGAGACTTTTCAGAGTTCCACCAAATCGCAGCAGCCGCTGGATAGTCCGTAGTTCTTGCTCCTTGCCGTTAAGAAAGCTCAGAATTTTTAAGTGGCTCATTGTTGGTAAATATGGTATACTTTCTAGCTCGTGCGTGGTGCACGTCAAAGATTGCAGGCTGGGCAGGATGTTTGGCGTAAGCTGAAAATTGGCGAAAGGGGCTTTCTCGCGAGCACACTGCATCCATTCTATTATAGATGGCTGTGTTTCGATGAAAGGCACGATGGACTCGAGGCTAAAAGCGCTGTTGCGGAGTGCTTTAAGCCGGAACGTGAAGGGAGCAGAGAGGATTTCTGTCGCGTTTGACTCCTTGGGTGAGTATATAAAAAGTTCCTGAAGGTTTGAGAGGGCTCTCAGACCTCCTTGATACGACTTGAGATGATTCAGCGAAGAATCCATGACCATGAAGGTGAGAGTCTGGACATGTCCTGCCAAATGTGGTTTACGCGATATATGATCGAACCACTCATATCCACTTCCGCTCTGGATGTGAACGTTCCTGTAAAGCGCTCGAACAGCTTCCACCTGGAAGCAACGAGAGACAAGACAGAGCGCAAGTAAACCCTTAGACGGTACGAAAGCAAATATGCATGTCCAAAGTTCGATAGGCAAGCTTGTCGTCATGCTGTTCAAATCTGCTGTCAGTGTACAATGAACGCTTAAATTTGATATTAAACATCACCTCTATGTATGCGCGTGGCAGGTAAAATGAGGGCTAACAGATGGTTATCAGATGATAAACTTTAAACATGCGATCAAGACTCAAGTCATCAACTGCAACGAGGCAAATTCACGTGATCACCAAGATTCCACAAACAAGATGTCAAACAGAGGGGTCGGCACCCCCATTATCAAGGAAAGCCTCTGACATCCTCTAAAGCTTCTCGGCCAATACATTGTCCTTCGCTAAAGCAGAAGGACCCTGTACTTTCCCGTGCGGTACCATGTATGCCCCGTTGTACATCTGTGCATTTCGCTTCACTTCGATGGCTGAAGTGGCAAACAAAGCCGTGATAGCGCCTTGCAAGGCGGTCATACCGAGAGGGCGAAATAACGTAGCAATGAATGACGGGAAAAGGTTCAAAGCATTCTCTGAAAGCTTCATTAGCGATGAATGAATTTAGCAACTAGGCACGAAAAATGTTTACCGTTTGCTACCAGGCCGGGGTGCAGGCTGAGGGAGACAATATCGATACCTTCATTATCAAGTCGCCTTTGCAGCTCCCGGACGAAATAGATGTTCATTAGTTTTGTAAGGGCATAGCGAGCCGATTGGGCTCCGATTGAGTTCAGTGAAGATGGCTTGGAAGCGAGAGTTGGGTTGAGATCTTGAAATGAATCAAATTTGACTGTGGCTGGGGTAAATTGATGCGCATCGGAGGCAACCTGAATCAAAATATAAGATTTGGATGCAGAGGTACAGGATATAACTAGCAGACCCACCGTGACGATGCGAACATCGGAGTTGGCCTGAGATGCCGCAAACTTCATTGCATGAGTAACATATTGACCAAAGCGAAATGAGCCAAATGACTAATCATAAGTAAGGGTATGTGGCATGCAGTGCATAGAGAAAGGCTTGCTTGATTGCCACGCTCAATTCGACACTATCGCTATTATGCTCATAATCTGCGTTCAGCCTTGCCGGGTTATTCACTGTCATGGTAAACGCATAAACGTGGGGGCTTTGCATATGATGCGGCATAGAATCTCACCCAGGATGTCAAGTCTCGTTTCCTGGGTATTGAATTTGGCTGCTCCTTCCTTCACATCGTCCAAAGTGGTCAAATCTAAGGGAAGCCAGACTAAGTTATCCTTCTCGATTTGCGAATAGTCTTTTTGAAGCTGGTTCCTTGCTGGCGGAGTTTTGCTTTGAGAGAAAACTGCCAAATAAGCTGTTGCCCCATGAGTAAGTAGCTGCTCTGCAATTACATAGCCCATGCCAGAGCTTCAAAAAGTAGAAGTAAGCAAAGAGACGTGAACTTTGAGAAAACACGAACTTCGCTCCCGTGACAAGAGCAACTCTGCCTCTCATATCACCCAATGACTGCACGTCCCATGATTTAGACATAAAAGATCCCATGGATATTGTATGAATCGGCGAGTTGAGGGTCCTGACAGTGATTTGGAGTAGTGATTTTCAGTTCGATGGGTCATATCTAAGCCTTAGATTGGAAGAGAGAGACTGACTTAACACCCATGACAGTAGCTCCCTTCGTTCAAGAGTAATCATAGGATTGGCCTCCAGTACAGAGACGCGTACCTCTTCGTGGGCCGCGTCAGTGTCTTGCTGACAGGCTGCACCTCGGACTGGATGTAAGCAACCAAAACTGGGTCCCGTTGACCGACTCAATGGCAGAATGAGCCAGACTTGAATTACATATTTTGATGAGAGAACTGCAGATCCTTGGCAGTATCGACAAGGAAAGATGAGAGTGGTGGTAAGTTTAAACTAAGAGCATAGTCTGTCACGTGGAGTTCCCACGGCTCTGGAATCACATTCAAATTCAAATTGGTTTCGTTCGAAAATTTGCACTTGCGACTGACAAGACTCACATTGACTGGCAGCTGCTCTTGCAACCAACTCTCGCTATGTTTTACATTTACAAGACTCTTTCAATGTTCAGCGCCATTGACTCGCCCTGACTTTGAAAAGGCTCGCTGCAATGCCTCATCCGCAATTGTCTGGCACCATTCATAATGAATGCGCAACCCAGTTACGGCCTTTTTCGCTTTCGTTGAAGACTTCCCTCTTTATTCGGTCAACCGATGTTTGTCTTCGAACCTGGTCGAGTTGAGATAGTAACACCGGTGCGGCTTTGCCTTCTTTGCGATTCAGCAGGCACTGCTCTAGCTTCCGAACCTGATGCCGGATTGGTCTGGACGAACGGATGTTCTGCGCCATTTCGACTCTAGGATCCTGCTGTACTTCGCGGATTGTCGTGAACCGAACCTACGAATACTTCGTACTGCGTCACAGAGCAACATGAACTTGTGGGGCTATGGAAAGACACCCGGGCCGGATTAGCCGCGCCTGCCAGCTTCGTTCAATCTCGCTATCCTCTACACCCTTGCGTGAGATCGAGTTACCAGTCACGAAAAATGCAATCCCCCCGTATTTCTACGGCAGCACACGTCACAACCGGTGACTCTACGATCGAGATGGTACAATCTTCTACGCGGTAGATTTGCGAATCCAACAGGTTCTCAACAACGAAATATTACATAATCCAGGGTGCAATGAGTCACCCGCTCCGAATTGTCCCTGATCAATATCCACCCACTGACTCGGTCATGAGTAGCCTGAATCTACAAGGTATGCTTAGCATGCGTCCGAAGAACATACTAACTGATTTTCCCAGTTTTGCCAATCACTCCCGAGCAGACCATGGCGTTGCGGCATGCCGTCTTGTGGCCCGAAAAAGACATTCACTTTGTGTGCCTGCCTGAAGACCCTCAGGGATTCCATTTTGGCGCGTTCTTACCGGAGCTCGATCAGCCTGCGTGCATTGTATCTCTTTTCATTGAACCCGTGCCAGCTGTGGATGGTTCTTCGATTGATCTGCACAAAAAAGCAGTGCGCTTTCGCAAATTAGCTTGTGATCCGGCTTATCAAGGGCGTGCGTGTTGTCTACTTTCTCGTCGAATCATCCTTCCACGCTAAACCCATATGACCTCATTTCAAGGCGGTATCGGCACCGTTCTGTTGGAGCACATTTTTACCGTGGTGCCTTCCCTTTTAGGAGCGGAAGTGGTATGGTGCGACGCCCGGGCCACGACCACCGACTGGTACGAAAAACGTGGAATGTCAACCTTCGGGGTCAAGTTCCTGAAAGACGGTTTAGAATACATACGGATGCGGAAGTCTCTGACAGCTGGGGTGAGCATCAGCATCGGGAAAGCTTGAAACGCAGAAATAGAGGAATTCTCACTCGTTTGGACCGCTGTAGCTTTGGTAAGTCGCCCAGCAGTTTTGTCCAGAAAAGTCAACTGCCTAGCCTGCCTTATGTACTCACCACTGTGTTGTAGCAGTTCAATCACTCCTTTAACGTGATCAATCTCGATGTAATGTCGGAAAAGCCTCATCGGGCTGCCAGCAGCTGTAAAGGGGAATATCAAGGGATTAGGCGTGTCGGATATTTCTTTTCATGATGAGGACTGGCTAACCCGGCACCGAGCTCATTGAACTACGGAGATAGTGGCTGTCGCTGCTCACAAGGCCCCTGGCACATCGCAAAAAGCTAACTCCCTGCCTCAATCGGTCGGTCTGACATTTGACCAGTGTACTCGACCCTTGCGCTAGACCGCGGCGCCTTACGAGAACTTCGATTGCAGCTACATAAGCCGAATATAATCGAAAAGTGTGTCAGAAATCATAACGTTCATCAGCATGCAGGCCCGACTGCAAATTGAACTCAGGCACGTCCCGGTAGACGATTTCAGATCCGAGGTGCCTTTGGAATAAACTATACGCTTTTCGAAGATCGTTACCAATTGTCACATATCGAGTTTCTCCTTTTGGTGAACAACGTGGCCCGGGTGGAGACACACGTAATTGCCATCGGAGAAGTTGGTTGAGATGCGAACGCCAACATATCGCTGCTTGAAATCCTTATTTCATGACAATAGCAAGGTCTGACGCGGGGTCTCTTTGATATATTTATGTACTCTTTCCGAGAGCACCGCTCCAGCCAGGAATATTGCGACGTGGTCATTTGCGTGATCTGAGACTCGAAGTTCAGCCTGGACGCGAACTGGAACGAGGATTTCCCCAAGCGTATGACTGAAGCTCCATACATGCATCGATAACAATCAGGGCTGTGTGATGAAAAATATCGCGACTATGACTGAAAGAGCCGAGATCGGGGACCGACACAGTGGTCGTTCAGCAAAACACGCGAAGTTTGCTTTAGGTTTCTCGTTCCCTGTTTTATCTTTCGTTATCAAGATAATTCATGTTCGGTGCGACGGCCGTGCAATGATCTGAGATTATCAGCTGACATTTTTCGCATTGTTGTATGACGTGATCAAGAGGGTTCAATTTAACCCCACAGTAATTCAGGTATAAATTGACGAGAAAAAACTTCAGACATTCACTGCCAACAATTCCCCCTTGTACTCAAACTCTCCCTCTCCTCCCCAACTTAACCTCGAGTCCGCCTACCGTCTGTGTCATATGTGGTGCGGCGTGCCACTCCAGTCCTGTGTTTTCTATGCATCCAGAGCCCATCATGCGCCAATTTCTTTCGAAATTGACTCGAGGAGCTCTGGTTCATAGCTAAAACAACAGTTCTGGAGTGCTTCGTCAGCCTAATATTACACATCGACATTGTAGGGCACACAGCGAGGCTATAGATTTTATTTTCGTGTATCCTACACCTATACTTAGCAATGCGTCTATAAATTTAATTTCAGCTCTTGAATATTGCTCGCTCCTTGTTTCTAGTACTCGTTGCATTACATTCCAGGGTCCCGAGGTTGCGATGCAGTGTGTAGTCGTAGCATTAATTCAATTCCATCAATTCCATCAATTCAAACCGATACACGCTCTGGCGCTGTAGCTGCTATCCTACTGTATCCCTCAGAGTGAATTCGAACATGCGTGAACGGCGCTAAAGGGCGTCAAATTGAAACCGACCCAACTAAAGTTTCCTTGCAATAAGTCCCCTTTTGATCAGGGACCGCAGCAACAGATACAGCGCCTGTCGCTACCAGCTCCTACGCTCTGTACTGCAAGTATTGCAGCGTGAATATATTCCTCAGGTATATTACTTTTGCTCGAGCATCATGCTGAGGGATGAAAGTTACGTTGCGGCTGTCAGCCTTATAGATATCTGACTCGCATGTGAAACGGAATACATACTTGTGACCTAGAATTCTCCGTCCTGACTTGACAGTGAAGCCCCCTCGTAATCCTGGCTGCTGTCGCCAGCTCCGCCCCGGTAACCAAAATCGCAGGAAAAATTTACGTGCGGTGCTCCTTGTGTGGGGGGAGGAGGGGGGACTCGTCTTGGCCTCGCCCTGACCACGCTAGAATCATGAGGTGAGAATGAGCGCTGCTGGAGGATCGAAAAACCCTAACATTCCCAACTTTATCGGTTGATACATCTTGGACCCTGTAAAAGGGTTGCGCCGGACAACGTTGTGAAGCCCTATATCTTGCGCTGCGAATCCTATTCAACCCATGAACTCGGCCAGCGGAGACGGGCGGAACAACAGCAGCGCCGAGAGTGGGGCCATATCAAGGATCGGAAGACTTGGGAATCGCTGCCGGAAGGTGATCATTGGCTGAGATAGCCGCTGGAGAATGCAGGTAATATTCGTTTCAGGGATTTATGATGAAATTAAATCGAGCTTCCTCAGTTCTTCAATCGGGTTAGTCCCACATTGTCCCAGTTATGTTGATGAGCTAGCAGTCCTTCGTTCTTAGCATTCTTAGCACTTGCCGTTTCAGTTACACATTTGCTGTGAGCCGATTGCCGCCTTGCATCTGCCCCAAACCATTATAGCGACACAGTACACGGCCGATGGCAACTATAAGCAGTTGCAATCGGTGCTATTTCTCTATCATCAGCCACACCGGTAACACGTATCTGAGCACGAACCTCCACGAGTGATTATTGATGGTGCTATCTCACTGTGAAGAGAATCCGAAAACCATCAGATCACATCAGTTTCCGGCTAATTTCAAGTATTTGAGCCATGCGAGGACATGCAGCGGTTGGCCTCCCTAGGTGGTCTTGTAATTCGGTGAGTAATTTGACCCGAAGCTGTAGACATGTACCCGGAGATGCATCGCTCAATGATGGGAGGAAAAGATGAGGTATTGGTCGCTGTGTTTACAAGATTGCATGCCACCCGAAAACCTGACTGCCTGGTCGCATACACGCACGATATTATTTCAGCAATTCTTCCACAATCCTATCATCTTGGATATTGGCCACATTGGCGCCTCGGTAGTTCAGTCTGCGGAGAACATCGATCTAATCGAGTTTCCAGATAAGTAACTTGCATCGGTCGCAAAAGTGAGCATCATGCTCACCACTTTGCTACGTTCAAACCCGAGCGACTCAAATTGATCAACATGGGCTTTCTCCAGACCAGCCATCGCTACCTCATCCCGGATAGGCTCTGCCCTGGCAGAGGTTTTGCCTCGAGCGCCAGGACCACCCGCATAGATTTGCGTCCAATACCGTGCTGTGTCATCAAAGCTGCCTTTGGATGTGGTGAAATGCTTCGCAACTTCGGCATCTTGGGGGTCATTGGGTTCGGGAGAACAGAGAAGAGATTGCAAGGAGATGAGAGTTGATTTCAAAGTGAGCACAGGGGACCACGCGTCTTTTAAAATGTCAAGACAAATGGCTCCTGATGCGGATGATACGTTTGGATGATACACCTTCGTGATGAACTTCATCTTAACGGGCTGGAATGGATACGTGGGAGGGATGACGATGTCCTAATGCAAAGATCAACTCCGGCGTGAATGAATGAGAGAGCGATATGGCAACTCACAACTTCAAAATGGCCCCCCTCATATGGTGTATCTTCCGGGCCTGGAAATGATCCTTTAAGATGGAATGGAGACTCGTCAATGAGTTCTATGCGAATCTGCGAAGACTTGTCGTTTTTGCAGTCTGCAACTTACTCAATGAGCAAGATGGTCGGCCTTTCAGTAATCCTAGGACTAACCAGCAATCTCCTTGTTCACTCTTCTAAGACGTGCGTCCATTTTAGAGACGTTCAAGTATAGAGAGAAGCTTTGCAGTTACAACCAGGGTAAAAAGGAGCTGAAAGGATGAAAAGCAAGCACTGAGCAAGCAGCCAACTGTCACACCTCAATGAATCGCGATCGTAGCCAAATCGGGAACACACATAGATTAGAAGACTCGCATACATCCACAGGGATTTCAACGACAGGTCTTCATGGCCTAGGAGAGGGCTCAAATTTTGGAGATAGAAGCAACATGATATATTGGCTGTGGCACCCAAGCCGATGGCTATGAATGCGCAATGCGGGATCGTCGGGAGTCCACGCGGCGTCTATTCTCCATCCTTCTGGCCACCACCATCATGGCCACTACGGCATCAGACAAACCAATGCGCCAGCAGGTTGAGGAATATATCCGTACATTACAGGATGAGATCGTCAATGCTTTCGAAAAGCTCGATCCAAATGCATCTACCTTCAAACGGGACTCTTGGGTTCGACCCCAGGGCGGTAGCGGCCAGTCATGCGTGTTCTCAGCGCCGCCATCCTCATCTGCGACATCCAATGCACACGAGCCGATTCTGGAAAAAGCAGGCGTCAACATCTCCGTAGTCCACGGCAACCTCCCTCCACCTGCCATTAAACAGATGCGCGCCGATCACTCTACCCTGCCCTACGATCCGGAATCGAACGTTAGTCTTCCTTTCTTTGCTGCCGGCATCAGCCTTGTGGTACACCCTCGGAATCCCAGTGCACCAACGGTGCATGCCAACTATCGCTACTTCGAAGTCACAGAGCCGGGCACGGAGGGTGAGACAGGGACGGGCAAGGTTTTGGCATGGTGGTTTGGCGGGGGCTCGGATCTCACACCATCCTATTTCTTCGAAGAAGATGCAAGGCATTTTCACGGTACACTTAAAAGTGCTTGTGAGCCTTACGGGGTGGAGCTTTACCCTGCTTTCAAGGAATGGTGCGACAAATACTTCTACATTCCTCATCGTGGAGAGTCGCGGGGCATAGGAGGCATATTCTTCGATGATCTGAGCGATGGAGAACACGCCAAGCTCTCCGCCGATGGCGCGCGACCAAGGACTGCCGATGAGATCTTCAAATTCATCCAGTCGTTGGGTGACTCGTTTATTCCTTCGTACCTGCCGATTTTGGAACGACGCATATCGGCGCCGAGCGACGAGCAGAAGCGGCGCTGGCAGCTGCTTCGACGAGGACGCTATGTTGAATTTAATTTGGTCTATGACCGAGGCACCAAGTTTGGGTTGATGACGCCGGGGGCCAGGATAGAGAGCATCTTGATGAGTCTACCAGAGACTGCAAGATGGGAGTATATGAGTGAAATGGGAAATGAAGCTGATGGCAGCGAGGAGGGGAAACTCATCACGATCTTGAAACATCCCAAAGAATGGGCTTGAAATCTGACTGGTTGTCGTACTTGTTCAAGTTGCTGTATCAAATACAAACGCTCCGCTCTTTGATGCTGACCTCCAGGCATGTGCTGGATAGATCCAGTATATCACATCAAGAACGCATTCTTGGCTATCACTAACATTCGGTGAGCTCTACTGAGCATGATAGACTTCTGTTTATTTTATCTGCCTTACCCGTGGTCAGAATCGTCCCAGTATCTAAGCGATAGGATGATAGGATGTCCAAATAGAACCAAATAGCCATCCGCCGACGCATTCGATGGCAGAAAGGGAAAGTTGCTGTGTAGTATCAACCCGCCAATTGGCACTGTCACAATCATTTTCTCGATAAATAGGAAAATCGTCGCTGACTTAAGCCTAGGCTCCCACAATCATCTCATGAGGAGGGAAGATAATCGTTCGGACTCGAGCTCCACCGACCGAAGAATTTAATACTGAATCGAACGTACAATTTTGTGATACCCCGGTAAGATGTTGACAGCTGGAGGTTCAAGATAGACCATTGTATGATATGTTTGATGCTGGGGGAAACAGTTTGCCTTTACGGCACCAAATCCCGATCTTTGAGAGAGCAGTTTCGAGTTGCGCATGCGCAATTGGTTTGAATATGTGGCGTGTGACGTATCACCAAACATTACAAAACAAAACGAAAAACAAACAACTTGCCCAGTGCCACCAGGCTCTCACCACACGTACCAACCGCGGACTATTCGATAACACAAGCTCCTCGACTTCGCAACTCAAAGCCGTGGATACTTCATGTAAAAACAAATGTCACACAAACCCCGACATTTAGGCGCCACTGGATCTTCGCATGCGGCGACTACATAATCACTCAACTTCGCTGCGCAGATCCTCCGACAGGTCCTTCACTCAAGCACACGTTCTGAATTTCTGAAGGTAGCACGCCTTTATCGCTTTGAGATGATTCCAAGATGGAATTTCTGATGCTGCAAACCATCCAGATCTGGTCAATGGCGGTCAAACAGTATAACGGACCTTGCGGCCTCAACCGTGCCCCCGTGCCAGTGCACGAGGCAAAATTTGCTTTGATATAAGCATCAATGATCCCGGCCGATCTTGCATCTACCTTCGATATTTCCAGTAAGCATGGTACTAAGCGCCGTAGCGGTACGATCTGCTGTCAACCAGCGCGTCAACTCTTTGTTTAACTCAAAATCCAATGGCATCAATCTCCATGATTTCGTGGCAGGAATAGGCGACAAGATCGAGCCTCCTATATGCTCCCGGGTTATATGTGCTAATACCGGTGGCCCAGCGACTGCACTCGCTTGCACAAAAACGGGCATTCTGAACTGCTCAAAGGTCAGTGGAATAAGTTTTTCTAATCTATACCAACTGAATAAGACACCAGTGTCTACTGGTCAAATACTGTGGCAAGGCCTGTCAAATCGCTCATTGGTCGAAGCACCGTCAAGACTGTAAGCACCCGCACCTGAAATCCGATTGGCAGCCTGCTTGGGTCTATGAGAAAAGAAAACCGACATTCATCGGAGGGCCACCTATCGTTCAATTTGGACGTAAAATAAACCAAAAAGCCACCTATGTATGGGGGAATGTAGCAGCAATTGATTGCCTGAACATAGCTGGCAATGAGGGCTTGGCAGCTCGTACGACCGATCTCAACATTTGCTTTGCAGGTATGGTTGAAATTTTGCGTACTATAATTTTGGTCGCTTCGTTTCTGATGATTTTGTAGCTTCGGGAGACATTCGAAATTTAGTACGAACCGTAAACGGACTCCCCAGTGATTACACAGGCCAATGCAACATTCTCTTCAACGATAAGGATCCCATTGTTGTCAATCGCAATTTGATCATTCTTAATACCTTGGCATCCCCGACGATTGCAATACCTGGCGCGGCTGAACTTGCAGTTGACTTCATGTACTCTGCTGCCCTGTCTCCTGTGGCCAATGCGCATCTATATCGCTGCATTGCCATATTATATTGCCAGAATATCATAGAAGACGGGCATTCTGTGGCTAACGCGGTTATTCCTACGCGTGGTCCAGGGGCGCTACATGTGATAGCGGGTACAGAGGACATGAAGGAATTTCTCAAGATGCCTCTATCCACGTACGGATTAGAAGATGCAATGAAAAATATGTGCTCGGCCATGTTACATCCCAGTCGTGTTGACTATCGAGATCGGCATCTGGCTAGTCTTACGCCTGGCCATCGAATGGCTTGGACCCACCACAAACAGACCGGCGTCCTGGCTCCATTCTCCACGAGTACCAGCGATAGGAGTGAACCCAATAGGTTTTTATCGTTTTTCGCGCAGTTAATATAACGCGCATTGACACAAATAAATTACCAGGTTGCTCTTTGCGGCGGATGGAGAGTGGTTGACTCTCGATAATGCCAATCCCCTAAAAGGGTGGCACATCCCTGAGGTACTGGCTTCTGGCAAACGACATGGCGTCAACCCCAATGACATCTACGGCTGTCTATTTTTCCATATCAAGGAAGAGTTTGAGGAGTTCGCTCGTCGTATCGAGCGCTTCAAAATTGATATCCACTTGACCCAATTCAATGCTAGCGCACTCTCGAAGATGATCCAACGAAATCTGTTAGAGCCTTTCAGCCCTGGATGTTTTGACCGCATCGATACTTCAAACATCGCGGACTACGTCGGTCCCTCAGAAATCATCGATTCTTGGGCTCCCCATTTGAACAGGAGAAATAAAAACTCGATCCTCTTCATGTATTTCATGAATTGGCACATGAATCAACCTGGTGCGCAGTTTGAGGACCACATGGCAGGCGGTGGGCAGGAAAATTTTGACGTCATGAAGCAAACAGCCGAAGCCTTGGTATGTCCCCTTCTCTCATCAGGAGCTCCTGCTTTTAATATGACGCGGAAGGGCATTGACATGAAAGCGATGTATATGTCTGGTAACCAGGGACCTACTTCTCCTCCGATGCTTCGAATACTGGCACATACGGATATATTTTTCGACAACTCGACATCATTCGAAAAATTCCTGCGCGATAATACAGATCGTAAAGCAAAGATCCACAATCTACGAATCCGAAAGAGAAACAAGGTACATACCATTGTAAGTCTTCTTTCCAAATCCTGTATCCCTCTTTGACAGCCATTATGTGTAACTAGCGCACTGGCATTCCTTTGGATAGTCAAAACTTGAGGGTCCCAAAAATAACACCGGAAGAGTGTTATAATATCTGTGAGTACAATTTTGTTAGCGTTAATGCATGATGCATGATGCGTGACTGCTAGAGTTTTAATTGCATTTCCGGTAGACATACTGGGTCAAGCAGACGGCCCTGTGCGATTCATCGAATTCGAGAGCTCTTCGTAGATTACCCTCTGTTTAAACGAAGTGAGGAAAGCGTCTGAAATGTAAGATTGCAATTTACCAGGTCCAGGGTGAACTCGACAGCTCTGAATCGTGGTGCATACATCATGCGGCCCGGCAGCTGTAGTGCGCTTACACGTATCTGGCGACTGGCACAGCCAAACGCGCCAGCTGGATTATTTATCTTTCTATCCGTTCTCATCCATCCCTCACTATCATGTCCGATCCCACTAAAGCAGAGACTGAGGCAGTGTTCAAGGTGCTCAAGGCTCAGAAGGGTAATAAAGTGCGTGTCATGAGTGCGAGGTGTGCGGCGGGTATCCTGATGAATGCCAACACAGATTTGTTTCGATTGCTCTGCTCGTAATCCAACATGGTCAAGCGTTACCTACGGCGTATATATATGCTTGGAGTGCTCGAGCGTGCACCGGAACATGGGCGTACATATAACTTTCGTGAGGTGCGCACTGAGCTCAGTGGATTGTACCAGACATTAACTCGGACGGATGGGCAGATCGACAAACCTCGACTCGTGGCAGCTGGGTCAACTCAGAACGATGAAAGTGGGAGGTAACACGAGCGCCAAGGAGTTCTTCACAAAAAACGGTGGTTCTGCCCTGCTGGGCGACTCCGATACCAGGAAAAAATACAACACCCGTGTGGCAGAACTGTACAAGGAGGAGCTAGCTAAACGCGTCGCAGATGACGCCTCCAGGTGCGCAATACTCTGTCCGAACGATGTCCGGCGGTCACTAAACCTCTCCAGGTATCCAGAAGGCATCTTTGTCGAGGGCATGGAGTCCTCAGCGGCGTCCGTCACACCCGCACCCGCTGACGACGAAGACTTCTTCTCATCCTGGGACAAACCCGCATCGAAGCCCAGCCCAGCTGCAACTCCCGCCACTTCGCCACCAGTCATCGGCCGCCCCGCTGCCCCGCCGGCGCCGCGGACGATATCGTCATCTTCCTTCCGCTCCTCCGCTACACCAACGACAGGCCGACCTCAGAAACTCGGAGCTTCCCGTCTGACATCTTCCAGCTCCGTTAACAGCAGCTCTTCCACTACCAGCGCAGCCCCGGCCAAGAAAACGAAGCTTGGTGGTCTGGGCGCGAAGAAGGCGGCTGCGCCGATTGACTTCGATGCAGCTGAAAAGAAGGCGAAGGAAGATGCTGAACGTGCCAAGGAAGCTGAGGCACAGCGGAAGATTCAGGAGGAGGAGGAAAGGGCCAGAAAGGAGGCGGAGCGGTTGCAGGCAGCAAGTCTCAAGGCCAAGCAAGCAGAAGCCAAGCCGGTGGCAAGGAAAGGTGCCGACACACCCAAGTCTCCAAACCCTGAAGTCGAGCGACTGGGCATGGGCTTCAAAAAGCTGGGTTTCGGGGCTCGTCCAAGTGGTCAGGCGGTCCCTGAGGCCAAGAAGTGCGCTTCTCTGTTGATTTTCATCCGTTCCGCCCACTAACGCCTCCTCCCGCAGGTCGTATTCTCAAACTGATGATTCACCAACCACTGCACGAGACAAGTTCGGCGCTCAAAAAGCCATATCCTCCGACATGTATTTTGGCCGGAACGATTACGACCCAAATGCCGTCACCGAGGCCCAGAGCCGACTGCGCGATTTCCAAGGCGCCACAGCGATCTCTTCTAACCAATACTTTGGTCGCGAGGAAGACGAAGAAGGTGCGAACGGCGGGGGGGACACCTCGATGGGAGATGGGGGCTTGTCGGGACTGGAATATGCCGCTAAGGACGCGATCCAGCGCGTCATGGCTAACCCTGATGTGCAGCAAGTGGGCGAGAGCATCAGAGCAGGAGCGTTGAAGGTTTGTCATGCACCTTCTGCCGTTCCGCACCCCATTCACGCCTTTGTTTCCAGCTTTCCGATTATCTGGCGCAGATGTCTGCTGAACGATAGGTCTCGGCTCGAAGCGTTGTTTTGTATCCTATGTCCTTGGTGGTTAGACTGCGGGGTATACTTTAATACCGGAGGGCCATCGTACTACATTCCTTCGATGTTAATGCCTTTGCTTATAATCTATTGTCTTCCTTATGTCGTACTTGTGGGATTCAAATAGTGTTCTCATGCTGCTCCACCTATGACTTGTCCGAGAGCCTTGCCTCGCCTCGCCTCCTAAAGAGACTGTTCAGTATTTGTCACCGATGACTGTTGTGCGCTTCACTAGTCTTGCTTGCAACCATGATCAGGTTCATCCTCGTCCAAGTACGGCACCCTTTCTTCCTACTCAGGCAACCATTGAGTGACATTACTTCTCCAGAACCGTCAAGGCAAAACGCGGTTATCCAAGTGGTACGTCCCTTACGACGATGAGGAAAAGGTGCGTGCATTCACGCATCTCCCAGCCTCCCAGCATGACCGTTCTCTCTCTGCGTAGGTCAGACTACGCGGGGAGGTCCACAGATTGGTCGCGCCCCGCGACCAGAAGTACCAGTCCAACTTCGTGGAGGTGCGCCCTATGACCGTCCACCGCTGTGCTGCGGCGTCGCTCACGATCGACGCAGTTCCGCAACTACAAGATCGTGTACCGCCGCTACGCCGGCCTCTTCTTCTGCCTGTGCGTAGACGCAAACGACAACGAGTTGGCCTACCTGGAGGCCATACATCTGTTTGTGGAGGTGCTCGGTCAGTCGCTTTCCTGATCACAGGCGTCCACCCCCAGTGCTGAATCGCTGCATAGACACCTTCTTCGACAACGTCTGTGAGCTGGACCTGGTGTTTAACTTCTATAAGGTGCTATTCCTGCTCTATATTGTATGCTGTGAATACTGATTATCGACTGCTCGATAGGTATACGCCATTCTGGACGAAGTGTTCTTGGCAGGCGAAATCGAGGAGACGAGTAAAGAGGTAGTGCTTTCGCGGCTGGAAGAGCTCGAGAAGCTCGAATAAACTCTGGCTGCAAATACATCTGGAACCTTGGGTGAGCGCGGAAACCATCTAAATCATGTCCATCACGCTGACGCCGTTTGCCCACCGACTAGCTATATCGTACCTGGTCATGACTGGCCTTTGTACTACTAATGTGGACTTCGTATCTTACCCCATATACCTTGCTGGAAACCCTCGCGCGTGGGATGTCGTGATGTTCGATACGCTTGCGAGCTCTCATCATAATCAACCAAGCTGGTACACTCTTGCACGGACACCTCAATCAAGCCCTTCTCAACTATCCGTGACATCAGATATGTTGCGGCAGACTGTGATCGACACCTCCCGGATTTTCGCGCAGCACCACCGCTTTCGCCTAATTGGTTGGTATTGCCTATGGTTTAGTCCGCTGAATCTTCGAACTGTCCTGACTCATTTTGATGTGCGAGTTTGAGCTTTGTGGATCAATTGTATGTGCATATCTTAGAGGTCGCTAGACTTCAGAGATTAGGGTCCTCAAACAAACGGCTTAACAAAGCCGATATGTAAGGCCCAGAGGAGGATTGCACGCTCGAGACGCAGAGAAAACCGACAACATAACTGCATAGACCAACAGATCTAGCAGTACTAGTGCAATTGCGCGAGTGCTTTCTATTGGTGGCAACAGCTTGTGCACGTGCAGACTGGATCTTCGGCGTCTTCGGCCGAGTCAGTCATATTATTAATTTTCTGGCGGCAACACTTATAAGCGGTTACAAACCTTTTACCAACCATCACGGTGTGTATCAAGTGGTCGCGTTCTCTGGGTGATATATACTGTAAATATACACCCGGCAGCCTTTCATTACTGCACAGCGCTGCACGATGACTTCTTCGCCGAGTGCAACCATCACTGAGCTCGAAGCTGCACCGGTGCAACTTGTAGGCAGTCCCAACGATGTTAAATCTTCGCTAGCCATCCCGAAGGATTTTGGACTGATCCCAGTGCCGAGGAGACTGCGATATGATCCTGAAAGGCCTTTTCATTTTGGCACCCTCATGAATATCTCATTCGGCTTCGCCAGCACTTTCAGTGAGTCGTTTAATTTTTTCAATCACGATGCACCGCACTTCAGCCGGATATCTGAACGTTTTGAATAGTTGTGGCGAACTTGTACTATTGCCAGCCAATTTTAAGTGAGAGAGTCGATATTTTAAGCACGTGTCAAAGAATTGACTTGAAATCTCTTCCAGTCGACCTTGCAGATTCATTTAATGTTTCGTATGACGAAGTCTCAAAGTACCTGCTCGCCCTGCCCCATCCGAGTCATAACTAATCCATTTCAGGATCCCAACCCTTATCCAAGCAGGATACGCGACTGGCCTGCTCTTGATATCGCCACTAGGCGACCTAGTCCGCCGCCGCCAGCTCATCTTGCTGCTTGTCATCGTCTCCACATCGCTCACCATCGGCCTAGCAGTCACCACCAACCTTGCCGTCTTCGAAGCCCTCTCCTTCCTCGTCGGAGTCGTCACCGTGGTACCGCAGATTCTCCTCCCGCTCGCGGCCGACCTCGCCCCGCCCGAGCGCCGCGCCTCCGCGCTGTCCATTGTCCTCTCCGGGCTGCTGCTCGGCATCCTCATCGCGCGGGTGCTCGGCGGCGTCATCGCGAACTTCACCAGCTGGCGCGTGATCTACTACGTGTCCATCGGCGTGCAGGCGCTCGTGCTGTTCGGGGCATACCTGATCATCCCGGACTACCCCGCGAAGAACGACGACCTGACCTACTTCAACATCCTCGCGAGTATGGCGAAGCTCGCGGTCACTGAGCCGAAGCTTATACAAGCGGCACTCATCAACATGGCCAGCAGCGCCTGCTTCACCAACTTCTGGGTACGTCCCGGAGCCATGCCTAGCCGGCCTCCGGCACTCACCATCGCCTACAGGTGACTTTGACTTTCCTCCTCGGCGGCCCGCCTTATCATTACTCAACGTATGTCCTCGACCGCCATACGCATCTACCCTCTAACACCCCCCAGCCTCGACATCGGCTTATTCGGCCTCCTCGGGGCCTTCGGCGTGCTGGTTGGCCCCTTCCTCGGCCGGCTCATCGACCGCCTCGTACCGTGGTACGCCGCGCTCGTCGCGACGCTCTTCCTGCTCGTCTTCCAGGGCGTGCAGACCGGCGCGGGCGGAATCAGCATCGGCGCGGTCATCGTCGCGTGCTTCGGGCTCGACGTGTTCCGTCAGATGCAGCAGGTCAGCCTGACGAGCTCTGTGTTCACGTGAGTCGTCTGCCGCTTTTCTGCAGGAATGGTGTTTGAAGCGATCGATTTTTAGTCTGTCCGCCGCTGCCCGAGCGCGCCTCAATGCCGTCCTCATCCTATCGGTGCGTTTTGTTTCTGTGGCTAATGCACCCAACCTGAATCCGCAAACGTGGCACAGCTGTTCATCGGGCAGGTGATGGGCACGTCGGTCGGCACGCGCGTGTTCGTGCAGTACGGCTGGCGCGCGGCGTCGGCCGTGTCGATGGCGTGGTTCGGCTTCCAGCTTGTGATGCTGCTCCTGCGGGGGCCGCACGTGGAACGGTATGCCTGTTTATCCGGTGTGTGGCTGCTGCTCATGCTCATGCTTGTATGTGCAGGTACACTTGGTTCGGGTACGAGGGCGGGCTGGAGGCGCGGAAGAGCGTGGTCACTGCGAGAGAGGAGGCAGCGGAGGCAGCGGTGAGCGATGTAAAAGCGCATGCGCCTCAGACACCTCCTCCGGAGAAGGGCCTTGTGGAAGGAGGAAACACATACCCATTAGACAACGCATAATGCGCCGGGGGGTAGATTTCAATGCAAGGTTGAAAGTTTGCGTTTTTCGCGTTAGTAGATTTGTAGTACAGGCATCATTTTGCACATGTGAATGGAGATACTGATACTGAACTGCATATAAAACAATGATTACATACATGACAATGCGAATACTCTGTGGCAGCATCCTGGAGGAAATTAAACAGAAACCTCGAGTTCTATAAATCGTATAGGGGCACCCGCTTGACCCAGGATAACTGGAATTTGCTATTAAGTTAATGCAGGCGCAGATAGCTGTTTTTCTCCTCACAGGTATTGTAGAATTCCTTCTGGGTTACCGCTGGGACGTTCAGATGTTGCATGCTTAACGGAATGCCGAAACGCTAGTGGCTCTGAGGGAAATATGTGACTGATGTGGATGCAAAAACTTACCTTAGTATGTATCTTATTTTGAGTACGAATTCGCAGAGAGCGACTCTTTGCTTCACCAATTGCATTATTGTCGCGCAGGAACGTTTCGAACGGCATAGAGTTCTCCAAGAACACATCCATGCTCGCTGCTATACGAAGTAATGGTGCGCTATGCACCCCATACCTTTCGTCCCTGATGATAGCTCTCAAATCGATTCCCTTTTATCATGGTCAAAATATGGCATGAATGATGAGATACCAGCACCCACCAGCGCCGCGGCGGTCTTCGTCATGAGTGGGTAGCGTAACACCTGCGCATGTATTTCGGATAGACTCGCGAATGTTGCGCGAGGTTGGTGAATATGCCAATTCATGAAGTACATCAAGAGTGTCGCGTGCTTATTGTGCTTGTTGATGAGCGGCCCCCAGCAATTGATGATCTCCGCAGGACCGATGTAATCCGCCATGTTGGACGTCTCGATGCGATCAAAACAGCCAGGGCCCCAAGGTCTCATCAAGCCTTTCGAAATAGTTTCGGACAGGGCCGTGGCGTCGAATTGAGTCAGGTGGATGTCAATTTTGAATCGCTCGATCCGGCGAGCAAATTCCTCGAATTCGTCCTTGATATGAAAAAACAAGCACCCGTAGATGTCGTTAGAGTGAATGCCGTGGCGCTCGCCCGATGCAAGAACGGCAGACACGTCCCATCCTTCCACAGGATCAGCATTATCAAGCGTGAGCCATTCCCCATCGGGTGCAAACAGCAACCTGAGATTTTATCATTTTGTCAGTATACGACACTCTGAAATAAATATGAAATGACCTGTTCGGCTCCGTCAGATGACTTGTTTTCGCGGAGAAAGGCGCTAGGATGCCGGTCTGCCTGTGATGCGTCCACGCTACCCGGTGCGCAGGTTCGAGGCCGGCCAAATGGCGGTCTCGATAATCAACACGATCCGGATGGAACATGACCGAGCGCATGTTTTTCATCGCGTCTTCGAACCGATAAGTCGATAAGGGCATTTTGAGAAATTCCTTGAGGTCATTCAGCTTCGAGCTAATGTGCAGGCCTCCTTGGCCACGTGTTGGTGGTCTTTCATTCACCAATGGCTTCTCGTCATCGAGAGTAAAGGATCCAAACACCTCAGAAGTGTAATGATAGAATTGAGAATACGCCTGAGGCGAGAGCGCGGCGGAATACATCAATTCAAGCGCAAGCTCAGCGGCACCCGGAATCGGAATATTAGGGTTGAGTAGCGTAAATAGGATGATGAAGTTGCGATAAACGACGATAGGATCCCTGTCATTGAAGAGGATGTTGCATTTGCCGGTATAATCAGGGGGAAGGCTATTGACCGTGCGCACCAAATTGCGAATATCCCCAGAGGCTGTGTACGTATAATGAACGAACTCAATTGAAGAAGCAATGACTTACCAGCAAAGCACAATTTGAAGTCGGTTTTGCTAGCTGACGGCCCCTCATTGGCCGCTACGTTCAAGCAGTCCACGGCGCTGACGTTACCCCAAACGTAGGTTGAATTTTCATTTGGATTGCGTCCAAAACGAACATGCGACGGTCCATCTATAAATGCTGGTGTTCTGTTCTCGCTATCCCAAGCGGGCTGCCAATCGGCTTTGAGTTGCGGATGCCGGCAGTCTCGGCGATGCAATGGCCAATGGGCAGTCTGGCATTCTTCCCCACAGTATTTGACCAGCCGACACTGTCATCGCCAGCGATATCAGCAAAGCCCTCAGATCTTTACTTGTATCATTAGCACTCACTTTAATACAATTTCTGGTACCGGTGTTGGTGCAAGCGGGTGCAGAGTTGCGGCCCGCATTGTTTGCACAAAGAAGACGAGAGGAAACAAAGAAATGTTCCTGCAGATGAGTGTGATCCGAGGCGTTTTCGACCAGGGCTGGATAGCAAAAAGGCGGCGCAGCGCCCTCTTCTGGAGCAGATGATAGAGGCTGCGCGCTCGTTGCAGCTATAGGCATATGTTCACTGAAGAACTCTTTGACAGCAGATAACAGAGACCACACGCTCATTGCTGGGGAGAGGACGTATCGATGGGGAGTCCTCGTGGGAGGCCTAAACTATTGAAGCTTATAGGTGATCAGCATCCGCCTCGTGCAGTTAACGAGCGCCTCACCAGTGCAAGGCTCGACATGCTTTCCATCAATTTTGTCCATCCAAACCTCCAAGAACAGGAATTCCGTGATGATGTCGTCAGATAAGCACCAGAATTATATACGCCCTATTCCATTCCGGATGGTCTCGATAATCACGAGGTGATGAGGCAATGAGGGTACCAATTCAGAGGATCTGCGCATCGAAAAAGGCAAAGCTATGCCAGATGAAATGTAGAAGGTCCTGTATCTGTGTGAGAACGACACATGGAGAGGGAGAATTATTGTGAGTTCCAGCGATTCACTGAGTTGTCGCATTTGATTTGTCGCGGACGAGCAATGATGTGGTCAGTATTTGGTTGAAGTCAGTGTCGGTGACTGTTCAAGAGTTGATTAATGATTGCCTATGTTTGGCTAACCTTCCCACGCCACTCAGAATTCAGCCAACTAGACTCGAACTCGAAGCTTCATGAGTCCGACCACCATCCACTGGCCATGGCATTCAAACTGTGCATCGGACATAGCGATACCCATTCCAACCACCACTTGACTCCTCAAAGCACTCTTCTGATGCGTTCAACCAGCCTCACGCTGGTGTTCTCTCCAAACCCTTGTTGTGCACCTATAAAACACCCTCTCCAACTGGAGCTGTACTTGAAAGTACTCGAGTATGCACTGTCTCGTGCAATTCTTCTACAATTTCTTGTCGATCTGGCCAAATGTACCATCGGCAACTATATATCCCAACTCAATCTCTCTGCATTCAGACAGTCGGAAATACTCGGCGTGATAGCTCGTCCGAGACAGCAAGGATTCAGCATCTTCGCGCGTGCAGCGCGTCACGGGCCTCGTGTTGCCGTGCTTGCGGCCAAAAGGATCACTCGGATTCCTGTCCCTGCGATTGCATAGCCCCGAGAAGCCCACATTCAGAATCAACCATGACTATATACGTATGTTCTGATTGAATACTATGCTCCGGAATACAATATTAATGAGTAACCTGCTGCGCCTCGTGCGATATTCTTTATCGTTTCTCACCAAAATCTACTAGACGTGTTCTCCGCGAAGTACATGTGGTGTTCTTCCATCACTTGCCGAAGATATTTAGTACCAATCGGACGGGGTTTCAGCGCTGTTAGTACCTCGAATATATGTGCACCCGGACCGCTATCCTGAGAAGATCCTTTGCTTGCTGAGTCCTGAGGCCTGATGCTGTAGTTGGTTCCCCTTGGGCCTTTAACTCCTCCACTGCCGCGGGAGGTTGATAACTTGCTACTGGAACAGCCCACAATCTGCGCCACCATCGCGCGCCACGGCCCCCGCGTTCAGGTCATGTGCTCGCGACACTGACATCACGGTGACGTCGGTGCCATGACGCGCCGGTTCGCGTGTGCACACGCGATCTGGAATCTAGCCCCTGTATATATGCCATCGCCCAAGATCCGCCGCTATATAAACAGACAAGAGCTCGCCAATTCTACATCGCGAAATTTTCACACACCCGATCTCCCTACCACCTCTTTACCCTCCAATCCCCCAACCTACCCACCCAACGACAATGTCTTCGAACACTGGCGAGCCTGACAAGACGACTGGACAGTTCCACTCGCTCAAGGGCACCGTCGTCGAGACTGTGAATAGGTTTGACCGATTCGTCCCAGCCTGCACGCAATCTAACGTCCAGTGCCCTTTCTAGATCGGCGATCTCACAGGTGCCTCGACGTGGTCGAACTCCGGCAAGGAGGAGCATGCAGCTGGAGAGGCCGAGTACAATGCTGCTCAGGCAAAACAGTATATTGACGGAACTGCCGATCGTGTCGGAGGTGCGTGCGATTTCTTTGGCGCTGTGGTGTGAGGCTGACATGTACCGCAGGATACAAGGATAGTGTACTAGGTGCCTTGTCCGGCGACAAGACCCAACAGGTTACCGGTGAGTGCATATATGCGTCGCTGATGGTGCACATGGCTGACAGACATCCAACAGGCAACATCCGGCATGATGCAGGCGCAGCCCAACAAAAGGCTAACGAACCAGCCGTCTAATCCCCCGGGTTTTATGATTATATATTGAAGCGAAGACACGGATGAAGCAGCCCCCATGCCCATGTATAACCCAATTTGTATACCCCATGAACGAATCTATGTACTATACCGCCGTGATATCCCACGTTCGATCTCCAACCCGGTGCGCTGGGGTGATTCGGCAGCGGGTGCGCTGTGCCTATTCCGAGTCGCTGTGCGAACGTGTGCGGAACCCTCGGACGCGCGCCTGTCAGCGGATGATCTAATCTAATCCGCTCGATTCCGGGCTTGAGGAAATCGAACCATATGCCGGCGTTTTATTTCATGCATACGCACAACCTGCAATGCTGGTACTCATCAATCTCGACTGCGGATAATTTACCGGGCAAAACGAACTTATGCCCTTATTTGGAACTTATGTCACGCCAAAATAACCGCCGCCCTTATACGCCCTTATTTGACCTGACGACAATCTACCTTACGCACTTGCACGCTTCCACCACCTACACTGCCGCCTACTTCTGTCAACTTATTGCTATTGCCTCTCCTCGCTGTCTCTATGCTTGCGCAGTAGACTCTTACCATCGGCTCCCCGCCATGCATTGAGAGGCTGAGCTGCCTGAATCTCTCCTGAACTCGTGTCGGCGCGATGCGGCACATTGCGCATACGCTCAGGACCCAATCGCGCCGCCATAGTGTCGTGGGTCGAGAGGCTCAGGCATCCGCAAAGCTGTTCGTCCTCACGCCCCAATATCAGTCGTGTTTTGTGTAAGAGAGAACAAATCTATATGTATTTAACAGTAACAATTAAAATATTTGAACTCGAATGCCAGAACACTAAATAATCTATCTTGAAGTGGCCGCCGTGCGTAGTCGCTGACTCCGCCTAGACGCTGCGGCAGGTTCCTTAGTGGCTTTGCGTTTCGCTGGTGGCGAGGCAATGGTGACTGCATTGGTTGAAGTATGGCTGTTTGATTGTTGACTAGGTGAACGTGTCCTAGGAGGCTCCTCGGCGAGCGTAAAATTCTCGGTGGGTGGGTAGTCATGCAGGCTCGCAATATACTTGGATATTGATTGAGTTGTTGCACGACGGGGCTTTGGGCGGGCAACATGGACGTCTCGGAGATCGGGGGGAGTGTAGTTGCGTGGCATGCGATCACCGCCACAGAGTCCTGGATTCGATGACCATGTGAACGCTGGATCCTGAAGGCGTACGAGGGGTCCATCGTAGTCCAGTCCTAGTGCCCCGTTGTAGATAATGCTAACGTTCCAATATAAAGGGTTTGCACCAAGCTTGCCGTAGTCAGCATTCGGGCTTGTGTTGTCTTCTCCATAGCATGCAGCGAGAGCCTGCTCGTGTGGGGTCCAGACCCGTGATATTATGTCGCTTTCAGCATATAATAAATAGAGATAGATTATTAATCACGTACTACCAAGAGTCTGGCAAGCCATTGCGAGCGAGCTTCTGCTTTGCTGTTGATGCCCTCGTCGTGCTTGATGTTCCCGATTGAATGCCAGGAGTACTTGGAGGCAGACCAGAGTTGTTCGGCCGCATCCTTCTTGCGCTCGCGGCGCTGAAATCCCTCGGGCCACTCAGTAGAGTCGCTGTTATCGGCTGTGCATTAAATTAATCAACAATTCATAACCAGGAGGAAGCGACTCACCCGGCATGCTTGAAGGCGAAGGCGAGCGGCCTTTTTCACTTGATGACACAGAGTGGTCTCGTGGGCTGCGTGATCGCTGGTCGCGGTCGCGATGATGCTTTGAGCGGGGTAGTGGAGATCGCTTGTGCTGCACCTTGCGTGTCGGGCTGCGAGACCGCAAATTGTGGCGTTCTTTGCGCTCCGACGTACGTGCTGCGCTGTGTGACCGAGAGTGGCGCCGTCTCGAGTCTCGCTCTGGGGCAGTCCTGTGTCTTGAATCCCGCTCTGGAGATCTGCCACGCCGCGATTGACGTGCCGGGCTACGAGATCGAGAGTTGTGATGTCTCGAGTGTCGCGAGTTGTGTTCCGGGGATTTACCATGATGTGATTGGTGTGGCGCCGGGCTACGCGGTCGGGAATCACGTTCATTCTGGTCTCGATACGTGGGGAGTTTGAGCCGTGCGCTAGGATCTGAGCTCAGAGGCTTTCCTCCACCATCTGGTTTTTGCATATCCGGGGGCTTGCTGACATTGGAGGGCCCGCCGACATCAGATGGCTCAGAGGGCTTGTCAGGGGGCTTGCTTTGCAAGGAAGACGGTCTCCGTCGATTTTCACCGAAGGTCCACCGGACTAATCGTGCAAGCATTTGAGACATACAATGCGTGACTGGGAGGAGCAGAGAGAGGAAGGAAGATAAGACCTTAATTAACGCGTCAAGCTTCAACATCACGTGTGGCCGTAGCGATCATATTGTATTTCCTATGATCACACGCAGAGGACAGAGAACAAGGAAGCGAGGGGGAATAGAGCAGACAAGAAGACATTCCACAAACAGCGCATAGATTGACGAGGGACCAAGTTTGCTGCAAAGGAATAAGGCAAGCAGGTGCACATAGCAAAACAGCAGAATGGAAGTATATTGTGGTCGGCATAAGACATATTGTAGAGAATAAATGCGAAATGAATGCAATGAACACTAAAGAACAAGTGTGGTGTGTGTGCCAAATGCATGAGGAATTGTAAAGGACTCACTTATGGTCACAGCCGCGACCTAAATCACAAGCCTCGAGGGGCCGATCAACATGTCCCCATACCCTCTACATCCTGCAAAGCATCTCCTTACTCCGATCTACCCATCCTCCGCGAGCTCCCTCCACTAGAACGGATCTGCTATGTCACCAGGTCGTAGCAGAGCGCGCCGAAAAGCCGACAGTGAGCAAAAGCAAGACTAGAGAGCCGACGGTGGTGAGCGAGGTGAATTCGGAGCTTGTGCAGCGTCAACGAGAGGCTCCGGTGATCGGGAGATGCGAGCAGTGCGTAGGACGAGCGTCGTGGTCGATGTAAGCATAAGGGCGTATAAGGTGACCTTAGGACCTGGTGACAATTTACCTGGTAGGCCCAAATAAGGTCGAATAAGTGCCGCAAGTGCCAATAAGGTAATTTTGTAAGGCGCAAGGTAATTTGTCCCCGGTAAATTGTGAACAACCCATCATCTCACCCGTCACCCCGACCCTCCTTTGATGTTATAGATACCACGGCCAAACGTTACACCTCACATCCATGTAATTGTAAGTACAGTATACATAACGGTAGCATGAACTATCCTCAAAAGACAGTCAAGCGATACAACAA
Source organism: Athelia sp. TMB (assembly GCA_014898675.1). Taxonomy (NCBI): domain Eukaryota; kingdom Fungi; phylum Basidiomycota; class Agaricomycetes; order Atheliales; family Atheliaceae; genus Athelia; species Athelia sp. TMB. Next base: position 165,675 of record JACXVL010000047.1, on the reverse strand, counting down.
ATAATCAGTAAAATTCCACTGTCTGATCGTCTGCGCTCATCCACATTTTACCAAAACCCTTTGCCAGGAACGTGTCGGCTTCGACGTGCGCCCGAAGAAAGCCTCCCTTGCGCCCCCGCAGTTGGTGCCGACGTGATGGATGCGAAGCTTGTGCAGCTCGAAGACGAAGCGACCGGATGAGCACTTGGTGTCGGCGATACGCCTTGTGACCATGTCGAGGTGCCGTAGACGCCCATTGGGAGGTCGTTGTCGCCCTCGCACGACTCGTAATACCCGGCGTCATAGTTCGCAGGCATGTTCCAGTAGCATCCCATTTCTGCAGATGTTTAGGGTATCAGCAAGGTTCTACTGGTACAGGACGAGTGGAGCTTCGAGTCTTACCGTCGTATACGTGCTGGCAATTCTCGCGTGCGTTAGGACCTGTACATGCGCGCATGCAGAACAAGCCGTCGGAGATGAAGTTGGTCCACTCGTGGTACTGTAAATTGGGACTGAATGTGTTCCCATATACCAGTCCTCCGATAGGGTTGCCGTAGCTGTCTGGAAGTGATGTCAGTCAAGCCCATCGGGCGACGTGAAAATGCATACCTGCGCCGTGGGGGTCCAATTCTGTAGAGCAATCGTTAAATATGGCGCAAAAAGAGGCAGTACATGCACACTGACCTCCGCCTCCATCACCGGCAGCAACATTGATCTTTGTGAAGTCCCCGACCCCTGTAACCTGCACATAATCCGGCGTCCTCACGAAGTGCACTCCAGTCAATGTCCCATCCGGAATCAACCTCGTCCCATGGCCTCCTTTTGTGCACCAAGCTACCTCATCTCTTTCTGTATCGCCAATCGTTCCCGTCTTTGGTGGCGCCCAGAGACAAAAGTCGTCTGCATCGTTCATCCACAGGGTCTGACACGTCGAAGTCTGCGAGGACGTCGTCCCACACGCGTTGTGTCCCGACTGGTTCGGCTCAGAGGTGGTGGGTGTGGCGTTGTACATGTAACCTGTGTCCCAGATCTGGTTGTTTCCATCCTCGGCCCCGTTGCAATCCCACACTTGAATTTGAGTGCCGTTGGTCATGTTTCCGCCGGGGAGATCCACGCATTTTCCGGTGGTAGACCACGCAAGACTAGAAGGAAGGATATGTATGAGGAACAGTCGGCATGCGTGCAAGGTAAACGTACTGGTTGTCGCCATATGCAGTGTACTCGAACTGCTGATTGACTGCTGCTGGGATCTCGCAGCCCCATACTTGCAGCAGCGTCCCGTCGACGTTGGTGCCATTGATTACGTCCATACATTGAGTGCCATTGTAGAGTTGCACTTGGCCATTCTTCAGTTGGAATTCGCTGGGCGATCAGGACCAGGAAGATATGTACCGCAAATGTCAAATGCTCACGGTGAATGTCCACAGCTGATCGGCCGACCCTGCGCAATCAGCAATTGTGACCTGGCAGACAATTCATGCGTTAGTGTCTGCAATTGGTTTCTAAGAATACTTGGGAACTCACTGGAGACCCATCGAAGTTATCGGCTCGCAAACACTTCGCTCCATTTGCACCAGCTTCAACCCATCAATGAGCTTTCGACTTCTCAAATGAACTTCGACCAAGCGAAAGGCGACCTACGAGAAATGAGAAGCGCCCCCTGGTACGGCGGAGTCTGGGCTTGCACGAGGATCGTCTCGGAGAACACGGAGAAAGCCAATAGAGACGGAAGGCAGCATGCGGAGGATGCTTTCTTCAAAGCCATTCTGGGAAGAGATATGGAACAGAAACAAGGATGGCACGGGGATTCTTGAGGGCTGTCATGACCGCTGGCACTCTTTTGTGCCCAGAATGCTTTGGTTTGATCTTTGATGCTGTGACGCCCGAAGCAAGTGCAGCTGCCAGCAGGCAGCGGACTCAATAAATTTAATGTGGTTCGAGTTTCGGCCCGGTCATCTCGAGGCAATCTTCCACAAGTAGCTTGTCAAAAGACAAAGACGGTGACTAGATGTCAAGATAAATTTCTACAGCTGAGGCTCGAGGAGGATCTGTATACGTGGGAGAAATACTTGCCTGGGTAACACGGTAACCAAATCCTTCTTATATCGCTCCCTCAAGTCCAGCGCGGCTGAGAATGGTCTAATTTCGACCATAGGTCGAATAAGCCCATAGATCGAATAAGCCCATTTCAGAGCAGCCTATCAACTTATTAGATCTAAGCAGTCAGCCCGACGCTTAAATGGACACAGACAACTTGCAAAGGGGCGCCACATTCGCCTACCATAGCTCCTCGGAGGTCATCCTTGATGAGCATGTAGGGGGGAAGGGGGCAGATACTAGAAACTCAAGTACTTGTAATTGTTTTTTTGTGTGAGGCTTATTGTATCTTCATTCGAACATGATTTTTTGCAGCGTGTAGATCCCACTAGACCGACGCTACGATGTAGGCTCTTCGCACTTTGAGTGATTTTTGTTGATAGGTGGATACTAAATGAGATGGAGGATGTGTTAATCGAAGCCTTGTGGTATACATTATTTATGAGGGCGCACTGCACCTTATTAGAACCGCATTCCAATCTAGCAATGTGTTTCAAACAGCCATCCTCCAGGACTCAGTTTCCACAGAGACCGCCCCGCCAATCTGTATCGACATAGTGGAAGCTTCGGTTCTCCCATAGGAGACGGAGTCTTTAGCCTCCCTGGGCCAATTGGAGACTGCGACGCAAAGGGTTGAAAGACTCGGGCATGCTACCATACAGCGCTCAGCGAAATCACAATAAGCGCCACTGACGCCTCGGGTCCATAAACTTGATGCGTCTGCACGGTCTTCAAGTGCCAGGTTTTCGAAGGCTACGTCTATGCGCATTCTCTGTAGATATTTGAATTGAGAAAGTGCTTGCGGAAACCCGAGCCAATCCCAAGGACGTATCTGGTCAAAACATAAGCAACGGGGCAGACGACAATGAGAAAATACGTACACCTTCACGTCCAACTAGTAAATCTGCATAATATAATAATTTGAGATTTGGAAACAGGTGGGCGATCCTCGTCAGGGTGGAGGCATGTACTTGATCATTGGCCCATGAGATCCGCTCGAAAGTGATACAGAGGTGCGTCAAATTTTCTGCGCACCGTTCGAAGGCAGAGATTACATCTATTGCATCATCGTGTGTACATGGATCTGCCATGTCTATTCGTAGCCTTGTTATAGGCCGTGTGGCTACCAGCTGGAGCAGCAATTGCATACATCGAGAAGAGTTCGGCCGCAATGGCTGATTGAAGGATGATCCGAATGGATCGTGCTTGCTGTATGTCATACAAACGATGGAGAGATGGGGAAGAAGGTCCGGCGAAATGAGATCTTCGTCGATCTCGAAATCGGCGCCTATCTTCCATTCCAATAGTTCATCTTGTTCGCGAAGAAATGAAGTCATCCCAGGAATTGACGTGAAGTATAGATCATTTCTGTAGATGAATGTCTTCAAGCGAAAACTGCAACCCAGAAATATATCCGCTGTGAGATACTCATCACCGCATCCCACAGGCATGCCATTGGCGCCAATCGGCTCAGAAATGGAAAGGGATTGAAGATCGCTCAAGGCGTGCATAGCGCCACGGAGTGAGGTGCGCATCTCGGCGACGCAGTCCTCGCTGATGGGAAAGTCTGATTTGATGCACATGGGCAGCAATAAGTTGCGGACCTGTTGAGCGAGCTCAGAGTGCTGGACGACCTGCGTGCTCCACGAGACAAAGGCTTTGGGATCAGCTTTTGACAGGTCTACATCTCGATAAAGCACACGTAGTACTTCGCTGTGTAGGCATCGAGATATCGTGGAGATCTGAAGCAGCTCGTGCTGAGAGAAAGATCGGAGTATGAGTGGCAGAAGCTCGATAGGGATTGGGAGTGAAAACGCCATATGGTCGCAAAGATGTGCCAGCACCGACAAAGACAGACGATGAGTGTGTCGCAGTCAATTCAGCTCAGGACGAAAGATCAAGAAGAAACATCGGCGCGCACCATTGTGGCCGCGCACTGTCACTGTCAGGGTCACTTCCAAAGGCTAAACTCGCGTGACCACGGAGGATAACAACTTGAACATGCTATACCACAAACGTTCTCAATTGCAGCGTGCTATCGCTCTGGAGTCAAAACCACTACTTGTGTGAGTGGAAAGCTGTCGAAAACGGTATAGAAAAGGTCAACCACTTGTTTTACTTCCGGAAAAACCTTCGTGTATTTGGGTATATTTGGATGGTATTACAGACCCGCCATCCGAGTACTGTACTCCACCAATCCTTGGCGTATCCCATCTTATGTGCTCGATAAGCTGTTGCCCGCCGAGATTTGCTCAAAGAACTGCAACGCCGCTTGCCCGTAGGCCAACTTGCCATATTTGTACGCAGCAACCTCATGCCCAGCACCGTAAATGCGGAGGTAAGAGAAGGTTCCTGCCTGGCGGTACTGCCCCGCGCTCTGGCCATTGACCGTCCATGGGGTAAAGACCGTATTGGCGTACGCGGAGGAGAAGTCAGTGACGAGGCTGTTCACCATAGACTCGACACCGTTGAAGTTTAGGATATAGTCAGCATCACCTGTCGCCAGATAGGTTAGCCTAGAAATGAGTTTGGAAGAGGGTATCCCATACCATCGAAGATCAGGACGCGGACGCCGGAGTTGATCACAGACTCTAGGTCAGGCTTGCTGGTCCTCATCCAGTCGCCTGTCTCCTCGAAGTTGTCGTACACATCATCGTTGGTCTCCTGCCATGTGGACGCGGCTCCGACCTTGGTCTTGATGCTGGCGAGGTAGTTTGTGATGTCGGGCGGGTAAGAGTCTGGGTTCTTTGAGGGTACGTAGTACACCTGTTCATCCACAACGTGTCAGATCGGTGGACAAGTGAGAAGGATGAGGACGCACGTCGTAGTTTCCAGCGAGTGGCGAGAGGATGTTATCATTGCAGTAATCCTGGGCGTTTGAGCAGACAGAATTCGACCCTCCGTTGTTGCAAGATGTAATCTGCGTTTACATCTGATCAGTATGGCGTGACTACGCATGTTGCATCGACGTGAAATACCTGGGCGGCGCATCCTCCCGATTTTGTGTACGTCTTGTTGGCGCTGGTGATCGTCGATGTGCTCACAAGGGTGTGGTACGGGTTCGAGCCCGCGTAGGTGATGTAGCCCGGGTATTGGGTGATGGGATCCTATCACGCATTATCAATACATAGGCCGCGTAGGGGAATGAGTACACGTACCGTCAAACCGTTTCCAATCGCGAGGGTCTTGAGGTTCAGATTGACACCAGTGGCTGACCCGGCCTTGATGGCTGCGTTTTGAGAGAGGAAGTACCTGCCACAAAGCATGATGAGCTGTGCGAAGATTCAAAGGTCAGTCTCACTCACTGCGCGAAAGTAGGACCATAGTGTCCTCCGTAACTCTCAGTCCAGATCTGCAACGGAGCAGTTGCGTATTTGGAGAATCGACTATCCTTGAGGAAGATCTGCATGAACTTCCAAATGTCCGAGGCGGCTTCCTGCGAGGTTCCGACGGTTTCTGAGCCGTAGGAGAAGCCAACGCCGACAGGCTGGTCGATGTAGAGCATGTTGGAGGCATTGTTCCATGAGTAGGGGTTGTAGGTTACTGCCGTGCTGGCGTTGTTGATGCGGCAAGGGCCATGCTCTTGGAAGAGACCAATCATAGAAGAGCTTCCAGGGCTGCAAGGGAATATTTAGCTCAGCTCCTGGTCTGCTCCAACGTAGCAGATGATGAACGAACCCTCCGTTGAACCACAAAGTGAGCGGCGCGGTTGCTGCATTCTCGCGCGCTTCAAAAAACCAGAAGCTATAGCGGTCGTCAGTCGAGGGTCCACTGCCAGAAGCGTTGTGTACTCACAAGATGCTCTCGCTGGACGTGAGGTCTCCGTATCCCGACGCCTGATACACTCCAGGAGTGGTTTCGCAGACGCCCGAGTTCTCCGTGACGCGAAGGGCACCGGGCACAATGGTCGCATCGGTGTGCAGGTCCTGCACTTTGGCTGTTATTTTCGCTGCTGTCGCTGCCCGACGTCCACCGATTACGCCGTCGACCACAGGGATTTGGCCAGCGAGAACTTCGGAAGCTGGAAGGATCGCCAGGAAGGCCGCAGCCAGAGTCTTGAACAGCATCCTCGAGCGTTGATCACGATATGTCTAAGCGGGCCCCAAGCCTCGAGTCTTTATATCGTTGACGTTCCTGTCAAGAAGCAATGCAGCGCGCGCACTGCAACTGATAGTCTTTGCTGCCCGTGTGGAGGGTAGTTTATTAAGAGTGTAACGCATGCCGCATACGAGTGTTGAGAGGTACTGAGGCTTCTGAGAAAGTTGATGTCCGCATAGGCGCCCATTTGCGGACGATCGACCCTCCGTCCGCCACATGGTTGCTCTTGGCAAAAACTTCAACCTCTTGTCGACGTCGTCTCCATGGCCCATCTGCAAGCCTTCCAAGTGGTTTTAGTTGGTAGAGGACGGTGAACTCGGCCGCAGCCAAGTGTCAAAATGTCGCAGTTGCAGCCCCTGCGTTCTAGTACAGTACAATTTGCACAAGTAACGCAATGGCCATATGCGTACCGCAGCAGAGTGTCGCCTCGTGCTCATTGGATCCGCGAAACTACGATGCATATGCGCTTATCTCTCCGGAATCATCGCGATCACACCCCAAGGATGACAGAGGATGACCAGGGGCGAACAGTAACGCATTGATATTCATTTTCCACACGAACACATTGTTGAAGAACCCAAAAAGAACCCATCAAGTGACTCAAGTCCACCAGCAGCTCAGGCACTTCGGAACCAAAACACCGCTGTCATTGACAGGACCAGCAGGTGCGATGGCTTACAGACCAATTCATGTGGATCATGTCTAATCGGGCTGTCTCCTCGGTTATTTCAAGGGAATTCCTGTGTAGCTGCCATGCCACGAAAGCACTGCTTTCGTGGTTACGCGAGGAGAAGCGGCCCGGATAGATGATATAGACCCATATGAAGGTTCACTATATTACCTGATTGATCTCTAGCTCTCTTGCAACTCATGAGACACGGTAACCAGATAGTATTATGCCACGGTGTATGGACGAACCATCTTTCTAGCACCTGGGAGGCGATGATCGCTTCTACGAGAATATTATTGCACACGGATATTAATCGTCCCCTCTCACCCAGATCTCCTCACAATGGTACAGCAGATTATATTCGTGGTGATAAAAGATATGATTGTCGCATAGCTGACAATCCATTCAAGTATCGATCTCCTCAAGGTCATGGGGCTCATAAGCGTGATCACCTGCTGGAGAATGCCCAGCTTTTGTTGATAGCATGTGAGACTACAGGACTAGTGTCAGACATGTGTGAGTTCGAAAGCATGAGTCTCTAAAGGGCGCATAGGCGATTGAACCACCACCTCGCCGGGCACATGCTGGAAATCCAACCTGAATTGACATTTATCTATAGCATAGACTAGGTACTGGAGAGGCCGTTGCCTGACGTGATCTGTGAGAATATTTGCAGCGCAGCCTGCCCATATGCCAAATTTCCGTAGGTGTACGCCGCCACCTCGTGTCCTGCGCCATACACGCGAACATAGGAGAAAGTGCCAGCATTTTTGTACAAACCCGTGACCTGCTTGTCCACGGTATAGTTCTGGAACGGCGCTGCGTTGTATTCGGCAGAATATTTGGTATCCAAACTGGCAATCTGGGAATGGATGCTTCAGCACGCGTGGAGTCAGCATTGATTCGAGTACTTACCATGGCTTCGAAGCCCATATAATTGCATATGTAGTCGACCTTGATTAATGGTCAGATGTTGATGAAGTCGGAAATCGATTGAGCCCACCTGTCCGTCAAAGAGCAGAACCCTGATGCCGGCATTGATGACATTCTCGAGATACGGCTTTTTTGTTCTCATCCAGTCCCCGGCCGCAAGGAAGTTAAAGTACACCAGGTTGCTGGACTCGGTCCAGGTTTGAGTGGCACCTATCTTCGACGCAACCTTGTTGATATAGGTAGTGAAATCAGGCGGATACGTATCGGAGCTATCCGCTAGAACATAGTAGACCTTGATATGCGATCAAGGATAAATAAAATAAAAAGAGGATGTAGAAACATGGATAGATACGAACGTCGTAGTCTCCTGCTAGTGGTGACAGGATGTTGTCGTTGCAGTAATCTTGCGCGGATGCACAGTCAAGATTGGATCCGCCAGCGTTGCATGCTGCGATCTGCGGCGAGAAGTCAGTAGGCCTCAGGCAGGTTATTCCAACGAACTATACGTGCCTGATCACCGCAACCGCCAGATTTGTAGTATGAATGGTTTGCTAAAGCCACTTCGACTGAACCTACAAGCGGGTGATATGGATTTGTAGCTGCGTAAGTGACATATTCAGGATATTGCGTGATTGGGTCCTACATCAGACGAGCTTTAGTCTTGAGCTCGGAGCGTAATTCAACTACATACCGTGATGCCATTTCCAATGGCGAGAGTTTGTAGATTTAGGTGGATCCCTTTGACGGTTCCGTTGGCAATGCCAGCGTTTTGCTCAAGGAAATAACTGTTTAGATAAAATTAGAATTCTCTGACGGGGTTCTCTCTTCACTACTTACTTGGCGAATGTTGGTCCATAATGACCTTCTTGAATTCAGTGCATGATTACTTGATGATGAGTCACAAGCGCACCTCCGTAACTTTCCGTCCAGATCGCCAGGCTAGTGTTCGCATACTTAGAGAATCTGCTGTCCTTGAGGAAGATCTGCATAAAGGTCCAAACATCCGCGGCCGCTTCTTCTGATGTTCCAACACTTTCAGTCCCGTACGAGAAACCAACGCCAATGGGCTGATCAATATACAGCATGTTGGAGACGTTGTTCCAGGAATATGGGTTGTAGACTACGGTCGAACTGTCGTTTGTTATGCGGCAAGGGCCGTGTTCCTACAGACATGATTGATAAAAGAAGATACATGGGCGAGATAGAAGGATACCTGGAACAGACCGATCATGGATGAGCTACCAGGGCCTCCATTGAACCAGAGGGAGAGCGGCGCGGTATCCGGGTTCTCGCGGGCTTCGAAGAACCAGAACCTATAAGAGATATCAAGACTGTTTCCCAACCCACGATAGCAAGCAAATACAACTCACCAAACACTCTCGTCGTCAGTGATGTCGCCATATCCTGATGCCTGGTATACGCCAGGTGACTCGCAAACTCCAGAATTTTCAGTCACTCGCAAAGCCCCGGCAGTCACAGCAGGGCTGCTTGTCGGCTCTTTGGCCACGCGGGGGGTACTCTTCGGGCTGCCACCGATGACGCCGTCAATGACCGGAAACTGTCCACCCAGCACTGGAGACAAAGGCAGAAAAAACAGCAGGGCCACCAAGGAGTATATCATCGAGGGCTGCGGGGTGAGATTCCACTTGATGCATCGTAACCTCTTATATGCAAAGCGTTGGTTCCGCAATGCATGAGATGCATAGCGCCTGCTTCGCGTCAAAATGCCAACAGGTGCTCAGGAATCACCAACTGCGTCATGTGGTTGCGACAGGGGACATTTTCAAGAGCCAATTAAGAAGCCACACGCAGGCCTCATAAGTCTTCCGGGATGCTCTGCGATAGGAGAATGCTGGCAAATGAGCCTTCCGTGACGAAGCAAAAGTTCCGAGGCGCACATGAAGCTGACATGCGCTATCTGGTTTCATAACACTAACGACGTCTGGCCATGTGATGCGAGGCAGTTCTGGCACAAGAAGCAACGATATGCGTAGAAGCCATATTGGCGAGTCAGAAATCTGCCACTGGAGTGGTGACAACTAGTCGTGGGCAAGTCTGATCATTTAGACAGATGGTCGCATCATGGCAGTGAGAATGCAGTATGGAGGTCCAATGCCGCTGATCGTTGGATTGCTTCTATCCAAGAGCCAAACCCCCATATTCAGGGGAGCTCTATAAAGATCCTGGCACAAAGCAGAATGAACATGTGCTGACATGATTCAACCCCAAGTCCTCCTCGCGGTCCAAATGATTGCGCTTCGACCACTCTGAGTCGTGCTGGGGGCTCCATGGTTTAGTGATTCACTGATTATGCATAGCACGCTATTATACGGCTTCCAAGAGTATTTCAAGTGTGGATGATAGAGTCGACATGTTCGAAGACTGACTGTTGGCGGGACGCCGTCACGATTACAAAAGTGAATGCAAGTCTCCTGAGTGGCAACGCGGTTTCTCTTTTTGATCTGACGCCACCACCTCCAAGAACTTGCTCCAGGATATTTCTTCTCATGAACGCGCCTTTTCTGATTCTCGAGTGCAAAGATGCTAGTCTAGACACTGTGCTTCAAGATGATGTGATTGATTGCATTGAGATCGAATGAAAATACATGAGTATAAAAAATGTATGGAATGTGGTGACTGCATGATGCGGTATGGGGTAACTACACGGAATGAACGTGGATGTAATGTAGGGTATGTGCACTGAACGAGCCCAAAAAGTAGAGTAAAGGAAACAAAAATGAGTGGGGAAAGGCGGCACGAGTAGCGATACAAGGTGACCAGAATGATCCGAATGCAAATCCACCTAACGTGTGATTTTCAAGAATAAAAACGGAAACCAAGTGATACACGGTACAACGCCTAGCCGCCAGCACTCCGGCTGCGGGGCGTATTGCAGAGCGGCGTCAGGAGCGCAGGCGACGGCGTGCTGTCGCACAGGAACCCGCGCCCCTGGCGGAGCGCGCTCCCGTCCTCCTTCACGGGCGGCGTGCTCTCCGCGCGCGCCGCGCCCGGCGCGCTGCGGCTCACGTCGAAGTGCACGTACGGCGGCGCCGGGTGCGCGCGCCGCGGCTGCCCCGAGAGCAGGCTGCGCCGGTGCGGCGGCTCGACCGAGAGCGAGCCCGCACTCCACGCGTCCGAGTCGGCGCGCGGCCGCGTGGGGGAGGGGGCGCGCGCGAAGGCCCTGCGCCCGCGCGCCGGCTCGCCCTCGACGACGTCCTCGAGCGGCGGCAGCGGGTGCCCGCGCATGAAGTCCGACGGCGTCGCGGGCGCGGCGCTCGGGCTCGGCGAGCGCGACGCGGCCTTCTTCGGGAGGCGCCCGCGCACGGGCGCGGGCGACGTGAGCAGCGCGGACTCGTAGTGCCGGTCGAACGGCACGGACGACGCGGAGTCCGTGCTGATGCACGACTCCGCCAGCGCGGCGTACTGCGGGGAGTGGCGCGACGCGCTGCGGCTGGACGTCGAGGTGCGCGACTGCGAGCGGCGCGAGGCGGAGCGCCGCCGGGGGGCGTCGAGGGAGTACGGCGCGGGCGCGGGGACGGTGATGGGGGTGGTGTGCTTCGAGCACTCGAGCCGGGACGCGCGGGACCGCGAGCGCGTGCGCGACTGCGACGCCGATCTGTGGGCGCGCGTGAGAATCTCGACCTCTTCCTCGTGGGAGGGCGTGCCGCTTTCCTCCGCGTCGCCCCACCCGACGCCCCACGCGAGGTCGTCGACCATGGCGATGTTCCACCGGGTCACGAGCGAACGGTCGATGCAGCCCTTCAGCACGAGCTCGGCGCTGCGGCCAATGCCAGCGGGCATGTCATAGACGCCTGAGAGGTACGTTAGCTGCGATCGGGCTGTTTAGTGTGGGGAAATAGCGTTACCATGGAGGATTTTCATTTGCAGGCGGGGTTCAAACGAGTCCGTGAAGGGCAAGCGCCCAGCGAGCATCGCATACAGCATGACGCCCAGTGCCCAGATGTCTTGTGAGGGGTCACAGGGCACGGGATTCGGCGTTAAGATTTCGGGCGCGGCATAGGGAAGCGAGCCGGGCTGGAAGACGTGCGAGGGAGGGCCAGGGCTGGCAGAGGTGGTCGAGTTGCGGTGGCGGGGCAAGTTGGTGCTAAGGTGGCGGGAGAGTGGGCCATGATGGGGGAGCATGGGCTTCTTGTGCTGCACAAATGTTGCACGTCGTTCGAGACCTTGCGCACGATCGGACTCCTGCTGGAGGTGAGGTTGGTCCTCATCATCGGCATCTAAATCTCCTATATTCCTAGACATTCCAAAATCGCCAATTCTGCATACACCCATCTCGTCCACCAGCACATTCTCTAACTTGATGTCCCTATGCACCAATCTCGCCACTTCATGCAAGTACCGCAGCCCACGCACCACCTGCCGGAACATCATTCCTGCATCATCTTGCGGCAGCGCAGGGCGGCCGTCTCGCTTCAGAATGTCGAAAAGCGTCCCTGCCGGGCAGTAGAGGGTCACGAAAAAGTCTGCATGGGGTGTGCGTACCGTCGTGAAGAGAGGAAGTATGTGCTCGTGGCTGAGTGATGACCAGATCGAGACTTCACGGTCAAGACGCTTCCGGGCTAGAGCAGGCTGCGACTGCTTGGCTAGATCAGAACGGCGCACAATTTTGATAGCTACGATGCCGCCTGAGGTGGAGCTAGCACGTCGGATGATGGATGTTGCCCCATGCCCGATTATCGGCCCCAGAGTGTAGCCTGCAACAGTCTCGCCTTCGTCGTCGGGCAAGCGCATAGGAGCAGCAGCCATGGGACTGAATGACGACAAGAACATCGCTGCAGGAGACATTCCTACATCATCGTCGTCAAAAGCGGCGGGCGAAGAGGGGTAGAAGTCATAGTCTTGAGCGATCAAGTGATGGTGGTGCTGCTCTTCTTCGACCGCTAGCAGATGCTGTGAGATCTTCTGGTCAAGGTCCGGAGACGGAAAAGCATTCGAGTGCAGTTCATCTTGTTCCCCGTGACTGGTGACAATTTTCGGTTGCTCCGGATGGCTGTCGAAAGGACTGGGGATAGGAAGCCCTTCTGCGTCGTGAAAACTGTCGAGAGGTAGGAGAAAAGCACGGCGGCCGATTTTTGTGGACTCTGCGTGCATTTACTGGGGGGTATTTTTAAAGGACCGTGGAGGGTGTGCGTGTATGGAATATGAGGTGGTTGTGGTGGATGAGAGCAAGGAGTATAAGCACTTGGAGTCAGTCCCTTCCTTCCTGCGGAAGCGGTAAGCGCGGAACACTGTTCCGGATCATTTAACCCCTATCACTCTGCTGCTGTCACAGCCATCGCCACGTCCTCAGTCATCCAATCCATAACTCAATGCCCCGCAGCTGGAACGTGGTAGGTCAGTTTCAAAACACACCAATGTGATCATGAGCAGGTGCCCATTCTTTGTTATGCTTTTTGTTCAGCGTTTGAACCGCGCCTTCAAAGAGACGCTCGGCGCCACGGTCGCCAAGGTTAGCGCCGAGGATCAGAAGCCCCCGTCTTTGCTCGACCACGAGGCTCTCTCTCACCCCGCGAAGGCCTTCCATTCATTGGAGAGCAGTACTTGCCGTAAACGATACATTCTTCCCCGGGCTTAACCTATTATAAGGGCCGTCCGGGGTCGTCCGACTGACATCTGCTGCAGGGTCGCGAGATCGACGCCAGGGCTGCGCGACGCGCGTCGGCCAGTCAGAGGAATCACGCAAATCTGGAGCTTAATATGAATTAATATTCTGACCTGGACCAGGGTGGGGTGCGTGGCTATCGCTCTTCTTGCAATCACATCTATGCTTGAACTTCTCTTGTGCTTATCTGACGGGGGAAATTCGGACCCCAAAGACTACACGGACCCAGCACGGATCCCCGTCGCTCCGGCTATCTCGAATCCCCTGGACCGACGAACAGGAATAGCGTGCATAGCCGCAGCGCTGCCGTCGCATCTTCAACATTGCTTGAGCTCGTCCACCTAGGCCATCCAGACTGACATTCCCAAGGTGCGATCCAGATGGAACTATCTTTCTGTGACATTCACAGACGGGTCTAAGACGGGTCTCGACAGATGCCAATCCCGCGCAATCACCGAGGGATGCTCCCAGCACGCGCATATGGAGATCAGCATCTACCAAAGATAACGGACAAGGTCGGAAGGTGTGTGGAGCTCCCAATTCCAACCACGTTCGTGACCTCGGAATCAAAATTAACATCTCAGCCCGCCATCGACGTCAGATGGCATTCGACAACTATCATCCATGGCATATAGGCGCCCACGATATCGTCCAATGGTTGTTCTCGTATTGGCCCGAGATCTGACATCTGACCATTTACAGCAGAATCAGCGACCAGGATGATTGACGCAAAGCGTCTGGCCGTTCAGCCCCACTCGTGGCTTACCATGACCAGTGCTAATATCCCCATCTCCTCTCTACATGATACCGTGGCCCCTCGCTTTCATCCCTCTCCGTCCAGCGGTCTATTTCCCATGAATCGCGCAAACAATCGTCGTCGTCGGCCACCTCGACAAGATTAACGAGATCGCGCAGGGTCTGCCAATCCGCCTCTCGGACACGCTTGCGCTCTGCGTGGGCCCTGATCAGCATAGGATGCACGGCTCCGAACGCTATCACGAGATCCGGGAATTCCTCGATCACTGGCCGGGCTACGCGGACGGTGTCCATGGCCTGCAGCGTGCCATGACAGTCCTTGACGTGCTTCAACAGCCACTGGGTGGGGTCTTCGTTCCTGGCTCGGTCAGAGTAGTGTTGCCGCAAGTTGAAGTGAAGTGAGGCTGAAGCGCCAAAAAAGGCTACTTCACTCACTTCAGATCGGTGTGAAGTGCAAGCTGAAGCAGGCTGAATTCGTTCGGCACAATTTAGCAGCCGGATTTGGTACGGTTGCCTTGATTGTTACACCGAAAGCGAAGTATATTTCTGGCACTATAGGGGACCGAGTGCTGCGCAGACACAGGTTAAGAATATGATGGAATTATTGGGAAGTCGGGTAGAGAACGTGATGACTCAAACAGGGAAACTTACCAATAAGCGGAATTTGACAACCGCCGGTGCTTCAACTTCAGCCCAGCCTGCAGCGCACTTCACCGACTTCAGACTTCAGCAAATTCGGACTCCGACGAAGTGAAGTGAAGTCCAGGCTGAATTGACTTCAACTTGCGGCAACACTAGGTCAGAGGACATATTCTCGACATTGTGGCTATACGTGATAGACTTCAACGATGATAATCGAGATAGTGTGGGTTTTCCGGAGCTGTCGAGCAAATACAGGGATTTGATAGCCGGGAAGAGGCTGAGCAGCGCGTCGTAGTCTGACGGCTCCGCCTTGATGCTCGACAACTTTAATGTGTGAGGGCGCGAGTACTGTGGATACTCTTGGCAAGATGTTCGGAGGACTTCTATGTCCAGCGCGTTCAAGGAGACGAGCTCCAGACATTCCAACGCAGGTGCGAATATGGTGGCGAATAGCCACAGGAGGTGCTTCGAGTGATGGCAACCCCGAAGGTTCAAGCTGAGTTCGCGCAAAGAAGGGATCTTTATTGCGCTGCTACGAGACGGCGTGAATGATTGCAGACGAAGCTGCAGACACCGCAGGGCCGGAGAGGCAGAGATGGCGGTTTCCAGTTGTTCCTGTTCAAGCGCGATGGTTTTTGAGTCCAGTCGGAGGGTATTCAAATTGGTTAGGGAGGGTCCACATCCCATACATAGGCCACGCAGCCTGACCGAATGTAGAGCCGGCGCGCCTAGAACGAAGCAAGCATGGTGGGGAGTCCTGAATCCATGAAAGCCGTCGTCCTCTTCGCATTTGATCTCAACATGCTGCAAGAGCGGCACGGAAATATCCCGAAGGGGTTTTAAGACGTGCTGGAAGTCTTGCTCGTCGTCCCAGGCGCTTATGCTGAGCTCACGCCAGCGCTGAGAATGGGGCAAGACCATATCAAGTACCCGCCGAACCTCTTGGGCGCTACAATTGATGACGATATCAAGTGGATGGCTGCCCGATCTGGGAAGTAGCACTTTGGTACAACACTCTTGGGCTCTTTGGCTGCCAGTGAAGACCAGCCGGGACCAGAGCGGCGGCGATGAAAACGCGATGGCTCGCCAAAGCCGCGAGACGGTGCATACAAGGAGAGCGAAGTCCAGATGGCTCTGGGACAGTATTGGTTCCTTGGGCGACAATGCTGTGCCGACAGTGAATATATGGGCGAGAAGCTCATTCGGGAGAGTATCAATGGGAGATATCCGTGCATCAGCGACGGCTGCTGCATCTGGCTTCGAGCGATCGAATTCGCCTATCATGATTGTAATCGATCTGACGACTGTGATGATCGCTAGTAAAAGATATGACTCAAAATCACTGTGTAAAGCTGACCTATCTATAACTTTGGATGATTGGTATGGGCTGCGAGTCGCGAACACTTGATGGCTAAAATTTACGATGACTCTGGAGTCTAGTGCGTGATGTTGTTGAAGTGAAGGAAATGTATACCTACTGCGGACGTCTGTATTGATATGTGAGAGCCGCGATCGGATAGCAGGCAAGTAAGTAGGTTGCCGACGTATGTCGGTTTGTTCACCTTCGTCCTCTCGCCCGGAAACTAATTTGGTGACCACGGCTAGCTGTAACAAGCGCTGGCGAAGCCGCTCGATCGCTGTCAGAATCTGCAGTCCGCTGGAACGATACCTCTAATTCTTGAACATGACCAGCAAGACGTTTGATGGGCATATGGATCAACATGTAGGTTTGTTGCCGTTGGTGAAGTAGAGAAGCAAGTTACGCCCCCGGGCCCCCCCCCCCTTGCGCGCCTAATAATAGCGGACGTCCCTACTGCTGCCGGCTTGGCGAGCCTGAGTATGGTGGCAATCAGTCAACGAAGCTGGTTGAAAAGTACATATACAGTCGCGGACAAGCAAAGACGACAAAGTGACTACCGCTTCAGGGAATTTTTTTTGCACGAAACTGACTTCATATTCAGACTCGGAGGGTCTGAAATAGCTTAAAAATGGGTCTTTCGAATTTTTCCCACGCACTTGACGGGTTGGCCAATTTTCGAGGCCAATTTTCGGACCTTTTAACTGGGGTAATGCTCCCCGGACAAGTCAATTTATTCACATAGCCCCCTTGTATCTTAGAAATATACCACCTTTGACTTTGAAATGTATCTAATGTTTATTGGGAAGTCAGTTCCCACTAATCTCGGTGTCACAGAAACGACCAACGAGATGTCTCGAAGTTCGCGCCACCTGTCATCGGACCTTTTGGCTCCGCCGCCCTTCAACACCGAGGACTTGGTCATTATTTTTTGCAGCATCCGCTCATATTAATCTTCATTTCTTTACAGAATCATCACCCTCTCATGGAAAGGAGCTCGAAAATGAATTTTTTGAGATTTTTCGGAGACATTAACGGGTTGGCCAATTTTTGAGAGGTCAAAACCATGTAAATCGCCTTTTAAGCGAGATCGGCTCGTGCAAATCTCAAGCTGTGTGGTTTCTAAGGTCATTAGTTCATTTAGAACATATTCCGATGGGTCCGAGAGTCGGGAAAAGTAGTCGACCAAAATTGTCGTCTTTGCTTGTCCGCGACTGTACAACCATTCCGTATGAATCAGAACCGCTAGCACATATTTTTTAGGTAACACTGAAGGTGGATACCCTAAAACAGTCACGCTTATTGTTCGGCCGATGGAGGACTCGGAGTAGGATTTATCAACGAGAATCATTGTGGCCCTTTTGAAAAGTATATGTTGATAAATGTCAAATACACGACACTGGCTGGCTAATCCACAAGTATTCAAAACAAAACAAAAAAATCATAACATAGCGTGCGAGGGGCGGAGAGTAACATCAGGAGGCACGTGAGTGTGCTACTGGGTGTCCAGTAGCGTCCAGTAGCCCTGTAGCTGGGTAGGACATCCCCCGTTTACGTAGCGCTACGTAGCGCTGCGCCAAATCTATGTAGCATTCAGTAGCAGTCAATAGTTCGCCTTGTATTTATGTAGACTCACGAAGCAATGGTTAAAATCAGCTCTGAGCTATGTAGACCCCAAATAGCGTTGGGTAGCTAGCAATGCATCAGGCAGTAGCCGAACATTGGCAGTTGTTTAACATAGCTCACGATGTCATGAATGGTAATAAAAATAGATTGCAATGGTATACGAAGGGAGATAGTACAGTGTTGTATCTACATCTGGTTCTGCAGCAACACTCCACAAATGCCGCCGCCGCCGTGCCGCTCGTCGCTACAAGCATAACCAGACAATTAGTTTGCGCTCTTGCACGCGCCATGTAAATGATAGCTGCATCGCTGATGATGCCTTGGAAAGGAAAAGTGAATGGGGATTGGATGTGATGTGATGGTTTGACGTGGGCAGTAACTACTAGTACTGACCTGAGTGGGGCAACTCTACGAGCGCGGCCGTGTTGAGATAAGCAAAAGAACCGCGAGTGTGGGCTGCTCAAACCTATGACAAGGGTCAGACGAGACAAAGGGTTAAAGGGTGTCATGATGGCGTACATTATTGTCTGGACCGTGCTGTGAGATTCGACACGCAGACTAAGCATATATCCTACAGCTGGAAGTCATTTACTGGGCACTGAGCAGGTGGATGAGAACAAGGTGTGCGGGGTGAAAGGATGCAGATGGGGGGGAATATAAGCAAAAGGCCAGCACCACAGCTCCACGATTCCCACCATCCTCGAGGCTCCTCGAGGCCGATCCGGATGTGGCGCGAGAATTTGGACTTAGAGAATTTTCTCTTCTCGCGACTTCGAAGCTTAGAAGTAACATCAATATCACGAGTTCAAACGGTGCTCTTTTCACGAGTATCTCGAGTATTTGTAAGAACATGACCTTTGAATTGATATTCAGTAATTTTGAGCAATTACATAACATGTAACATTGGGCAAATCTACAGAGCGATACTACAATCTACCAGATGCTACTGAGGCTAGGCGTGAAGCTACGGCGTGCTATTTAGTGTCCAGTATCTAGGGCGGGTGGCTATGTAGATTTTGACGTTTCCTGATGAACGGACGGGACTCGCCTCGTATTCCTCTCTCTCGAGGTAGGGAGGAACCACAATCTTTCCAACCCGAACCAGAAAAAAATCAAATATAACCACACCCTCTCCAGGGTCCGTACTCCTCTTCGAAGTCAAAGTCATCCTCCTCCTCCTCGTGCTCACTCTCTGCCCCACGGTCCAGTTGCCATGAATCTCGCAAACAATCATCATCCTCAGCTACCTGAACGAACTTTGTGAGACCTCGCAAAGTCTGCCAACTCGCTTCTCGGAAATCCTTGCGCTTTTCGTGTGCCTTGACCACCGTGGGATGCACGGCATCGAACGCGATGAGATTCGGAAACTCCTCGACCACTGACCGGGCTACATGAACGGAGTCCATAGCCTGCGGCGTCCCATGGCAGTCTTGGACATGCTTTAGTATCCATTGAGTGGGATCTTTATTCCTGGATAGGGCCCAAGGTGACGTTTGAACGCGATGGCTATACGTGATAGACTTCAGAGATGTTAATGGAGCTAGTGATGGTTTCCGGCCACCGCAGCAGAAATTTTCGAACATTCAACGTTCCCGACGTTAAATTTTAGATAATTTTCAAACCGTTCGGTTTGAACATGCAAGTTCAAACGGGGTGTTAAAACCAAAAATTATAATATTAGCAGTGTAGTAGTAGTAAATACTAAAGAATGATAAGAAATGCTATTTGGCTGAGTCTTTTGAAAGCGCTCCTGCCCCTTGTTTGAACCGGTTTGAACAATATTTTTAAACACTCCGCTCAAACACCCTGTTCAAACGGCGCGTTCAACACCGCCCCGCCCACCAGTTGCCGGTCTACTACGCGCCCCCTTGGCACGCCCCACTTCCCGCCTAGCCGAAGTGCCTCCAAGCGCGAGGCCCGCAAGCGACGGGTCCCAGGCGGGACAGGGGCGCAGGTTGCGCGCAGGTTCGAGAGACGCAGCGCGAGCGCAAAGTGTGCGCTGGCGGTGGCAGCAGCGAGGCGGGCTGGCGGTGCGGACTTGGCGTCTGCGTATGCGTGTGGGGGCAGGGGGTTCTGTAGGTGGGTTCGCACGGGTACCGAGAGAGGAGGGGACACACGAGGCAGTAGAGGCACACGGACACAGACATGTTGTGTACCGGGACGAGAAGCGTGCCAGCCTGCATATAGTGCGCCTGCGCAGTGGATGAGCGAGCGCGTTTTTTGCATGTGGCAGCACAAGCACTCACCATGACGTGCAGCCCAGCCCCAGCTATCCCTACGCCGTCAGAAAATGTGTCCCGGAGCGGGAGAACATGACACACCTTAGTCCCGCCGCCGACCAAAAGCCAGTTCGCTACGAGGACCATGCCAATAGAGAAAAAAGCTTCGGATCATCGTGCACCACGCAGTGCACGAAACACACCACTAGTCAACGAAGCTTTTTACCGAGAAAGTACTTACATAGTCCGCTTGGGAATGGAGAAGAGATCAAACAAAAATTCGACAAGGCAGGGGAGAGGCAGGGAGCGAGTCGGAGAAAAGACTTTGCGAAAATTTCTGAATCTCGAACTGCACGTGACCGCTCTGCACATCCGAAACTGTTCCGGTTGCCACATTGGACCTAGCAGCCGCCACAGCTGTGCTTGACCTGTAGTACCCTCTTCGCCATTCTCCATCGATTCAGGACATCCGAGGTTGCAAGATATATTCTAACGCAATCTCAATTGAAACAGATACATATATGTTGGTGCAGAAATTTTTTGGTTCTATCATTTTGGAACGGTTTGACAGATCAAACCTTTTAAACCGCTCAAACCGTTCAAACCGTTCAAACCGCTTCAAGCCAAGTCAACTATACAGCTCAGTAATAAATAGAATTTGGCACACAGTGATAACACCATAGTAGAGGCCAGCTTGAAGGCCGTTTGAACTGGCCAGTTTAAACCGAACCGTTTGAAAATGCTCTAAAAATCTACATTGGAGATGTAGAATGTTAAAAAAAAACAGCTGTGAGGGTACTGGTTTCCCGGAGCCGTCGAGTAGATATAAGGATTTTACAGTTGGGAACAGGCTAAGCAACGCGTCACAGTCTGATGACTCCACGTTGAGGCTCGTCAATTTTAATGTGTGAGGGCGTGGGTACTCTGAAAATTCTTGGCAAAATGTTCGTAGTGCATATATGCCCAGTACGTTCAAGGAGATGAGCTCCAGACATTGCAATGTAGGTGCAAATACGGTGGCGAATAGCCGAAGGAGGGGCTGTGAGTCATGACAACCTCGGAGGTTCAAGCTGAGGTCGCGCAGAGAAAGGATTTTTATTGCGCCGTTATCAGATGGCAAGAAATATTTCAATCGAAGTTGCAGGGATCGCAGACCTGGAGAAGCGGCAGCGATGGTTTCCAGTTGCTCCTGTGCGAGCGTGATGGATTTTGAGTCCAATCGGAGAGTATTCAAGTTGATTAAAGAGGGTCCACATCCGATGCATAGGCCACGGAGCCTGACCGAATTTAGAGCCGGTGCGCCTAGAACGAAGCAAGCATGGTGGCCAGTCCCGAATCCATGAAAGCCATCGTCTTCTTCGCATTTGATCTCAACATGCTGCAAAAGGGGCACAGAAATATACTGAAGGGGTTTTAAGACGTGCTGGAAGTCTTGCTCGTCGTCCCAAGCGCTTATGCTGCGCTCACGCCAGCGCTGAGAATGGGGCAAGACCATATCAAGCACTCGCTGAACCTCTTGAGCGCTACAGTTGATGACGATATCGAGTGGATGGCTGCCCAATCTGGGAAGTAGCACTTTGGTACAACACTCCCGGGCTCCTTGGCTGCCGGTGAAGACCAGCCGGGACCAGAGCGGCGGCGATGAAAACGCGATTGCTCGCCAAAGCCGGGAGACGGCGCACACGATGAGAGCGAAGTCCAGATGACTCTGTGACAGGATTGGCTTCTTGTGCGACCAGGCTGCGCCGACAGTGAATATATGGGCGAGAAGCTCATTTGGGAGTGTATCAATGGGCGATATACGTGTGAAGGGCGCTGCCTCTGGCTTCAAATCGTCGCATTCGCCCATCTCGATGCTGATCGCAACTGTGATGATAGCTAGTGAGCAGTATGACTCGCAGCAAATAATTGTGCCAAGCTGACCCATCTAATGAATGCTCTAAGCTAGCTGTGGCTCGTGAATATTTGAAGGCGAAGAGATCTGACGATTATGTGCGATCTCGCTGGAGTAGAGAAGAAGTGTGTGCCTATTGCGGACCTATATCGATAATCATTCACGATCGCGCAGCAGGCAAGTAAGTAGATTACCGATGTGGGTCGATTCATTTATGATTACCTTCTTACTGTTACCCGGAAATTAAATTGGTCGCCATTGCTAGCTGGTTCGAGCCTGGTGCACGCACTTGCGACATCTCCCAATCGCTGTCCAAGTCTTAAATCCGGCTGCTCGAACCAGCTGAGTCTTCTAGACTGATCTCCGGTCGAGATTGAGGACATGGGTAGGAATCTTATTCTCCTTATCATTAATATGTTAGACGCAAGCCTCACTTGTGATTGTACAGGATCTATGTGCACTGGCTTTATATACCTTTGAAATCAAGGCGCTTCAGGTGCGCGCGCGTAAAGCCTCACTTGATATACAGATAGCCAGCCTTGTGATGGCAGATACAGTCGATACATCTAACACCTGAAGGAGTTTAGCAATCAATACTTCAAGGAGCGCACCGAACGTTTACCTCATAGGATCATTCCGACTCCCATTCATCTTCATCCTCAGAGTCATAATCCACGTCTTCATCGTCCCATTGGTCTGACCAATCTTCTTCCTCTTCCTCCTCATCCTCATCTTCACTCTCAGCATCCTCCTCGTCATCCGGATCCCACGAATGGCGCAATAAGTCATCTTCATCATCCAGCTCGACTAACTCAGTGAGATCCTGAAGCAATTGGTAATCTGTCTCTCCTCGGATTTTGCGCGCCGAGTAGCCTAAGCGCACAGATTCCATAGCCTGTGGCGTCCCATGAAACTCTTTAACGTGCTCGGATATCCATCGAACGCAGTGATCGTGGCTGGACAATTCTACGATTACAGAGAAAGGATTGTGGTTGTAGGTAATGGATTTCAGAGCAGGGAGTAAAGACAATGTGGGTCTTTCGGAAGTACCAAGTAGGTACAAGGATGTGACAGTCGGAAAGAGGCGAATTATGGTGTCATACGGATCCTTCCAGGATACTCTAATGTTGGACAGTTTTAAAGTACGAGGGCGTGGATATTGTGGAAAATCCTCGCAGAAGCTCCGGAGCAAACGCATTTCCCGGGTTTTCAAAGAGATGAGCTCTAGACATTCCAATCCAGGTGCGACTATGTTGGCAAATAGATAGAGGAGGTTTGCGCTGGTACGGCAGCCTCGGGAGTTCAAGCTGAGGTCGCGCAAAGAAGGTATCTCCACAGTGCCGTTACCGGATGACTCGTCCAGTCGAAGTTGCAGAGAGCGTAGAGCTGGAGAAGCGGCGGCGACGATTTGCAGCTGTTGATGTGAGAGCGCGCTGTATTTCGCGTCATATCGAAAGACAGTTAGGTTGTTCAAGGGGGGGCCACATTCCGCACATAAACCGCGGACTTTGACCGAAGTCAGAACTGGGGCGCCTAGAACGAAGATAGACCGATGTGGAGTGCCCTGCTCATGTGAGCTGCCCCACCCCTCGAATTTGAGCTCAAAATGCCACAAAATGGGTACCGATAAATCCCGAAGAGACGCCAGAGTATAGTTAAAGTCGTAATCCTCCCAAACCATTATACTGAGTTCGCGCCAGTGCCGTGAATGGGGCAAAATGTGCGCTAGTGCCTGCTCCAATGCTCTACCGGAAGAGTAAATGATGATATTCAGTGGATGGGCCCGCGATCTCTGTAAGAAGACATTTTCGCGCAAGGTTTTCGACATGGACGTTTCGTGAAAGGTCCATCGGCTCCAAAGTGATGGTAATGCAATCGCGGTCTCCCTCCAGCGTCGCGAAACGCTCGACACGAGAACCGCAAACGATTGCTGCTCGTCGCGAACTGTAATGTGCTCGGAACCCGCACCCGTCAGGAATATATGGGCGAGTAGCTCATTTGGTAACTTGTTGATTGATGAGATCAATAGTACAGGTGGTGTGGGTGTGCCTGTTTCTGCCATGACTGTTGAAGTCTGAAGTCAGCGACATATAGTAGGAGCAAGACGTCCGCGAGGAGACTTTGTGAATGAAATGGATGATTTACCTGGTGGTTCAAGAATTAGTATCGACGAATGGTGGTCTCCAGTAGTTCATATATGCTATCAGAGCTGCTTTGAATGTCAGTCACGTCCAGCGGCAGGATGCTAGCTAATATCAGAAGAGCTGACCGAAAGGTATCGATAGATCGGATTCAGGGTGTGGATGCGATGATTCGATGAGGTAACGTCGTATTTTCCCACAGTATCTTCGGCCAAATATTCATCGAAAATGTAATCCGCCCCGGTTCCGGCCTCTTTCCGCCCCGGACCTGGACCTGCCCGCCCCGCCCTTGCAACCCTGCCCGCCCCGTACTCAGCGCCGAAGCTGGTTCTCCACGACGGCTGGTCCGTTTGGATCGAGTAAGGGCTCAAATTCTTGGCGTCGACGAGGGCATTACGGGAAAAATCAAGGCAAGTAGATAGCATCAATTGTTCCCGAGGTATGGGCTGATTTTGCATCTGGTGGCCAATATGAGGTGCGCAACCTCAATCTTAGCGACTCCTCACTCATTTGGGTTGTGTATGGGCTCAAAATCTTGGAATTTATGAATAGATACTGGGAAAATTTTCTGCAGTCACATAGCATGAATATATTATGGAGGGTGGGCTGATTACCCTCAGAAAGTTGGCCTTGCATGTCAGGGAACAATAAAGGTATTGAATTGGAGATGCCAATCATGTATCAGAAGATCTTGGATGATATTGAAGCTAATTTAATCTTGCGCCGAGCCAATATGTTCGGTAATTTGTGATACAAGGGCCACTGACATGCAAGCTGGGCCAAATGCATCTAATCAGCTCATATCATATGCTATCGTCATGCTATGGGACTACAGTAAATTTTCCCAGTATCTAGTCATAAATTCCAAGATTTTGAGCCCATACACAGCCCAAATGAGTGAGAAGTCGCTAAGATTGAGGTTGCGCACCTCATATTGGCCACCAGATGCAAAATCAGCCCATACCTCGGGAACAATTGATGCTATCTACTTGCCTTGATTTTTCCCGTAATGCCCTCGTCGACGCCAAGAATTTGAGCCCTTACTCGATCCAAACGGACCAGCCGTCGTGGAGAACCAGCTTCGGCGCTGAGTACGGGGCGGGCAGGGTTGCAAGGGCGGGGCGGGCAGGTCCAGGTCCGGGGCGGAAAGAGGCCGGAACCGGGGCGGATTATGACATGCAATATTCATAGCGATCAGTGGTTTGTATATTTGCATTCTCTCCTATGAAGTCTGAACGGGAATCTATCGTGTACTTGATATAAGTATAGTTTTAGATACGAGATAGGATATGATTTAAGTTAGCATAATTTTGAGCGTCAATCTATGCGTGTAGCAAAGTGTCCAATGGCAGAGCCATATACATCGGCGGCCCTTCCGCCTGATTACTTCTGCATGAGGATCTGGCGAGTAGAAGTGCGAGCTGGAGGCTGATAAGGTCTGTATTGTGGGCCGGCAGGACGACCTTGGGTCTCGCGGGCTATCTCCTCCTGCCATTGTTGGTTGCCTGAGCAAATCCTGTCATTGACTGGTACCACGAGGACACGTGCAACGGAGAGAACGCACTGTATATCTCGTCTTGCATGTTGTCCGCAAGCTGGGTATTCCTAATCTCGTTGTCGTGTTCCTTGTTGAACAAAACCACCCAAACCACTGCAAACATGTCAGTTCAGCTGTGCGCCACAATAGCGGAGAAGCAGCTCACGGTCATCAGTGGCGAGCATCTCCTGCGCATCGCTCTTCCCATTCCTCCTCACAGGCCCCTTCTTCGCGTTCTGCTGGCCCTTCGCAGCATCGCTTTCCTTCTTCGCGTTCTTCCCCACCTTCACCGCCTGCTTGCGCATCTTCTTCAGGCTCTTGATGTCCTTCATGTTTATGCCCATGCCCTTCATCTTCGTGCGGTTCTTCGCCGTGTCGCCCGCGCGGCCCATGATCATCTTGAACCCGCCCTTGTCCGCGTTTGGATTCACGGCGGGCAGGTGTCCAGACGACTCGGCCATCGCGAGCAGGCGGTCGATGGAGTTCTCGGGGGCGCGGGCGGGCGGCACATCGAAGCAGACCGGGGCGATGGATCCTGCGAGGTCGTTCAGGCGGTGGCAGGTGACAGTATCTGCTTGCGGCGGAGGTCCATCAGCCATCCCGCTACGGAGGGTCTTTTGAATGATAGTCTGCCCCCGAACCAGCCCGTTTCCATTCTGGGGCCCGCGCTGGATGATGGCTGGTGGCTGCTGATGCATCACACTGGAGTCAGCAACTGTATACAGTCCACTTTGGGATTCCACGTACCGGTTGGTTGAGCATGTCTCCCATTCTGCCAGCAAACTGCCCAGCAATCTTGCCGAATATTGGGATCTGAGACGCAAGAGCCTACATGAGAACTCGTTTAAGATGCGAAGGGAATGCACACACATTCTGCATAGCGTCTGGAATGGTGGATGCCAAACCCCCCATCGGCCCACCGCGACCCCCGTCACCCAAGCCTATGAAGCTGCGCATGGCGGCGGTCTTCATGAGGCGGACTTTGAGACCTCGCGGCTCGAAGAAGGTAGCATTTGCATGCCCAAGAAGTTGCTGTGAATGTGTTAGGACATGGCATGAGCAAGCTGGCAGAAGGGGACTGACGTCGGTGAGGGCCTTTTGAAGCTTGTGCATCCCCGCTTGGGAGGATTGCCGAAGGAAGATACTCGCAACAAACGTGTATGGGTTGGGGCTACACGATTATAGGTTAGATGGCGCAAAAGAGGATGGTACGGAACTTACACAAAGCCAATCACATGTCCAACAAGATCAACGATTCGCAACGGCGGACTGGCAGTCTAGAATACCATCAGGAGAGTTCACTTGACAATCAAAAAGTCACATACCATAGCGATATTCAAAGCATCAATAAACGCGAGCCAGTCCTCTTCTGAGACCCCTGCCGCCTCCGCATCAGGCCCATGAGCACGCACGAACGGCGCGTCGAAGCCACTCGCTATTTGGGGAAGACAAATCGGCCTCGAGAGCGGTGTCACATGCGCTGGCACTGGGCGCGGTGGCGAGAAAAGTGGAGACGCCTCCTGGTCGGGGTAACTGGGGGGAGGTGTTGGCGACTCGGGAGGCGTCATCAATTGTTGAGGCGGGAACGACTCCTGCCACTGCATTTCTTGCGGAGACCCGGGGTATGCACCAGGTGGCTGGGATGCAGACGTAGAGGAGCCCCACTCAGACGAGCGACGAGGGGGAAGTGCTGGTACGGGTTTTTCGAGATGCAGAGACCTCTGGTTAGTCTCGCGTTTCTCGTCTTGAAGCGGCGCCGTCGATCGCTGGCGGGATGGGCCAGCCTGGGGAGGTTGCTCGGATCGCGGAGTGGCCGTCTGAGCTGGTGCCCAGACCCACTGTCCCGGCCCTTGCCCAGGAGGCGGAAGAGGCGCATCTTCTACGCTTGGCTGCGGTAGCCACTGCTGCTGAGACTGTTGCCGAGGGTCGTATGTCGACCGAGACTGCGGGCCAGAGTGTTGAGACCACTGTTGCTGAGAGGAAGACGATTGTGTTGGGGTGGAGGCCATAATGATTGTCGCCCAGGGGTGAAGGTTTTGCTATTAAAAGACATTGGCGACGGTTTATAGCCAAAGCTAGGCTGCGGAGCCTGCTTGGTGTAATTGGTGAACTTTGCGGATATGATAGAGATTGTACCGAGGCTCCGCTCCGGATGGGACGGATGCTGCGGTGGCTATGCTGGCTGCAAGAGAACTCAAACATAGCCCTTCGCTAATGGAGATCATGGAGATCATGGTCCTCGTCCACCATCAGATTGTAGGCGAAAAATAGCCTTTGCATCATCATATGAGACCTGGATTTTATGATCCCAACTAGCTTCTAATGATAAGATATTCCTCTCGGATGCCAATTCGACAGAACATGTCATTTTTAATCCATCTGTGGCATTTGAGCTGCGTCTGTGATCTGATCTGATCTCGAGACACAGAGCTTTTTTATACAGCCCTACATCTCAGTGATTGGCTTGCAGAAACTGGCCAAGGTCGACGTTGCTATTCTCCAATATGTTTACAGCCAAAATAAAAGTTGAACTTTGGACATTTGTGCGGCAGTTGGTGACAATAGAGCAGCTTATAGTAGATAACGAATAATTAAGGCTTGATAGGGATCCAGGAAGAATGAGCTGAGAGCTGCTGAGAGCCAAACACGGAAGGTTGCTGGTGGCAGCGCAGCTTCCGCAGTGATATACAATTATAGATCACAACATTAATTATGCCCCCGCAGCGACCCTTGTTGAAGCGCAATGTGTGCACATGTGGACAAACCTGACAGGTACTTACAAAGAGGTGCAAAGGTGGGCGTGTTGATTCTTCTCTCATCCTTCCAAAGCAATCCGGCCGGCCCGGTTGTTAATTCAGTGGCGTGGGACCTGCCTCGACCTTAGAATACATAATCACGCGCGTCACTTGCTCTGCCACCAATTTGCTCCTCGATGCGACACGCTTGGTACACTTTACATCGCCAACTGATAAGGACGTAGGGCATCTACAGATAGCCGTTATTTCTCGATCTCTCGGTACACTCAAATCACGCCGCGACGCATTCATCATAGAACCAAATACACCTTAACCTGACAATCATATCATGAACCGTTAAAACTGCCTGTCGAGCTCATCCAATACACCCTGCGACAGGTATCATCGAGGAGAAGAACTTGAACTCGAAGTACGCCACAGCGTTTGTCAGCAAGCGGACGTTACCGGTTGCTGGGCTCGATGCACTGACACCTTGACGTGCGACCTCCGAGTCGATGCCTCTCATGAATCCAATCGTCCATGGCTGTCCCTCAGGCTGCTGCTCAAAGCTTGAACTGTATGATCGGCAGAGTTTCTCACAGATCTCAAACAAAGTTCTCTTCGTCGTCAACTTTGCTTCTCTGGTATGGATGAAAACTACATGCTTCGCACCGTATACATGCAGCGAAGAGGTGCAAAGTATCCGTATGGGCACTGCAAGCCGCAAGGTCCGGTGTTCAAACAACAACCGTGGATTTGGCAAGCTCGAAGAGGGTCGAAGTCACCCAAAAGTCACCAGGAGATGTGTCAGCGCGTCACCCTCTGCCAGGACAATCAGAACCTTCCCTTGAATCAATTTAGAGCGGATTCAATGAGCTGTAACAGCGTATGTATTACAATTTAGCGTGGCACTGTGCTCTTGGCTACCCAGCCCTTCCTCTTCTGTGCTTTGTGAACTATGACCAAATACAACTTCACTCTCGACAGCACTGGACCTCTCATTACCGAAGATTTTGGCTCATGGCAAGGCAATACCTCAACTCTCCTCATCGCTGGCGAGGTACCACCGCTGTCCGAGTCAGTACTTTCCTACTGACTCTCTAACCTTGTGTTGATCTAACCTGTACCTGTGCCAGGTATTTCGATGAGACCATCTCGTTGACCAATGTCTATGGTGGCCACGCGTCCATACGCTTCAATGGAACGGCAATATACCTGTACGGCTCGCAAGGTCCTCTGTACGGAGAGTACGCTGTCAGCATCGATGGCGCTCAAGTCTACAATGGCTATTCGGGGAAGAGTGCGCCAGTGGCCCAGCAGCTCTTGTATTCAAATGCAACACTCCCTATGGGTACTCACACCGTTACCCTCACGAACATGCATAGTAATGCTAACCGTAGCATCACTGATATTGACTATGTGAGTGATCGATCATCCAATGTCGATTCCATCGCATGATAACATTGTTATACACAGTTCATTTGGACTTCTGAAATGGGCGGCGAAAATGCAGAGATGAGCGAGCAAACCATAGGGTGGGACAACAGCACTGCGTGGCAGTATAGTGGGACATGGATCACTGATAGCAATAATACTGCCTTTCCAGCGGGGTCTCGGTCAGTCTCGTGTCACCTTACTACTTGAGATGATATTGACTTGTATCACACAGCTACACGTCCAGTGCCGATGGCAGTGCGACACTTACATTTGTGGTGCGTGAATCTACGTTTATGTATCAGGTGTCCCGATTGATCCCACGACAGGGAGATGCTGTCACAGTTTATGGATGCACCAATCAGACCATGGGCAATTACAGTGTATCCCTCGACTCGGGCAGCATCTCGAATAACAATGCACGGCATGACGAGGTCAATTCGGAGGTTGTCATCTTCTATGCCGACAACCTGGGGCCCGGAACGCATCGCGTCGAATTTATCAACAATCCGAGCTCTGATGAGGGCACTATCGCAACTTCTTTTCTCATCGAGAAGGCCGTCGTCACGGTGGTATCCGAGTCTTCAAATCATCACTCAAAGTGCGTGTCTCGTCAAGTGCGATCTCTCCAAACAGATTGCTGAAACCTTTGCGAAATTAGCTTGGGTGCGATAGCTGGCGGCACAGCGGGGGGTGTCGTCGCTGTAATTGTCGCTGTCTTGGTGGCGTTCTTCTATCTCCGACGTGGTAAACATGATTCATCCTCGCAGCACCAGGATATCGACCCAGAAACAACGGAAGTGCTGCCTTACATCGTGGAAGCCTTCGATCCAAATACCGTCTCCCAAGCGCTTTCTCATCCTCGGCTCGAAAAATACGCGTCAGCCTCAAGGTATGTCACCTCTTGATCGCCGCGTAGGTTTTCCTACTGACAAACCATCACCAGCTTGCAAGGACAGTCGATTTTGTCACCCGGAGGTCCAAACTCTGCATCGTCAACCTCCGCGCCATCGACTTCCACACTATTGACGCCATCAACTTTTGCATTACCCAACTCAGCAGCGGCCCCAGATATGAGCACCACAACGATACCAACCCTAATCGAATTCGAAGTCGAGGAACCTCCTCCAAGTTACTCGACATAGTTCTATCTGGAAGCTCGCGCAGCTTCTTCCTTGTCGGTACAATTCAACATGGCAATGATCGTCGAGCCAAGTCAAAATAGTATCACATGCGTCGTTCCCAAAACCACGTCCACGGCATCGACCTTTAAAGTCCTGCACATTCTCAGGACACTCATAGACTACTTGTACACTCATGGTTAATCCTCAGAAGTCCCACTTCGATCGCTGGGAGAACTGACAGCGCCTTTTGCTCTTGCAGCTTTGGTACTTCGAGTTGTGATTGGTTGATACTCTGGCAAAGTGCTTGTCTATTTCTTAGCTCTCAAATATCAAATGCTCCTCGAATCTACTCCTGGTCTTGGAATTTGAGACGTGGCTAATATTAATTCTCTGCAAGTTCTCTGTCGCGATCGATGTATTCCACCACCTTTGCAATTGCTTGATCGTGCTCTGGTTAGTTGTTGATGCGGGGATGGCCTACTCTGCCCTGATCTAAGACTACACATCAAGTTTTCAGTGGTGTGTTTTCTCGATATCTTTATGTCTGATTCCATTTCTATGTCACAGCTCGGCAGGGATCGACTGGATTGCAGTGATGACGTTGTTCGTGCGTCGTCTTGAAGCGCGCACTGTGATCAACAAAGAATTCACACAGCCACAGAGGTCCGGCCTATAAAGTCAGCCAACATCGCGCCGTTCAGTTCTTTCATTCTTCCCTCCGCACATCCACTCACTCCTCATCAATATCGCTTATGTTCGCAATTGTCTACCATCTTATGGCGTTCTCCTGTCACTCTAGATGGGCTTAACCCTAGAGCCTGATAGGTTGACGGTATGTCGTTCACTTCATCTTATCACGCCAGCGTTTACTCACTCATACTGACCTACAGCACTTCGAGGCGTTGCGCCAACTAGCCCGCCAGTCCCTATCCCGCCACCGGCTACCCTTCACCACGCTGCCACCGAGTTGCCTCTACTCGTCGGCCTGCCGACTTCGTACCACTCGTTTCCCCAGTCAGCCGCACTTGTGCTACCAGGTATTTCTTCGATCTTCCTTATACTTGTGCTTAAGATTTGATACTGATCCATCCACAGTGCGGTCCTAGCCCGCTCTCCTAATTTGCCACCGACGCTGCCACCAGCCCTCGAAACGCAGGATCGCGCCATCTTTCGTGGGACCTCGCCGACGATTCAGCCTGGCGGTGTGCTCACAATGATGAGGTGCGTTTCCTCATTTTTCCCGTTACCCTTCGATGCTCAGTTGCATTCGTCGCAGATCAGCACCTCGCCAGCCGCCGGCTGCTTCCCTCGCCAGCACGCTCGGACGAGGCAGGGATTAAAATGCTCGAGCCATGGCTCGTTTATGCTCCCTGCTTCGCGTGTCGAGTACCTGCCTCGAGTCGCGCAAGCGATTCGGCGGGATGCTGTGCCCGTGCTTCGCTGGTACCTCGGACGAGGCGGGGATTGAAAGCGTTTTGAGGCTCGCCTCAGACGCACTCCTCGTCTCGCGTGTCGAGCGCCTGCCTCGAGTCGCGCAAGCGATTCGGCATGCACACCATGCGAGGTGCTTCACCAGTGGCCGCGTTGGCGTACCTGCCGCTTGCCTCGTCACACGCTGGATTTACTTCACCTGGGTCCACATCACTGTGGTGCGCTGATCGCTAGGGCGGGAGGGAGGGAGATGGGAACTGCGACGGAGGAGCGGGACTGCATATTCTTCTATTGACTCACAGCACTATTATACTCTGTGCTTATGATCACTTCGCGTCTACTTCGCTGACGCATCGATACTCTGAACTCCTCATCGCGTGCGATCAACTTGTTCATAGCCTTAATGAGGAATCATTAGTCTTGTTTTTGGCAAAAATTTGCCCTGAGACATTTTTGCTGATATTGGGTCATTCTTACCTCAACGACGATCAATTTAGATATCTGTCATTTTCTAGGTGTGTTTGTAGAAATATACAGCTTAGTATGTATACAGCCCAGTAACATACCAAAATTGATTCATATTACAGAATCATTTGAAAGACATCAAAGTAGATTTTGAACCGTAAGATATGTCGAAGAAAATGATAGTGGCGTAGCACTAAGCGAGGGTAGGAAATTGTCATGTTTCGGTCGCGGTGGCATCGCACCGCCCAGCGATACGAGCCCAAAACGTTGCAACCACATCTAATTACTTTGAAGTTCTTGGTGGTACTCGGGGCTTCGGCGATCACTATTGGTTCTCGCACTTGAGTAGAATTTTCTCGCAAACTACGAAGATACTTATCTCAAATTCAACTGATACTGAAAGGCTCTAAATAAGAAGCTTCGATTTATCACTGCGCGGTCCTAAATTGTAACACCCGATCCCAAGGAAGCTTAAGGGTAGAAAGGTCGTAGCGATCTGCGCCTAGAAATGTCATGTTTGGTTGACATGCATTGCCACCAAGTTCAAGTTTGTCAGCATACGACCAATAGTATAAGCGCCCGATCAATTCCTTACTTGACCACCACCTCCGAGCCGAATTCTCAATAGTTCCAATTTATCAACTTTCAGGAGCTACCAGTATAGGTACTGGTGATCATCCGAGCTGTACACATATCCACAGCGATTCTGTCTTGGTGCTTGCCCTAGGGGCGCCCTTCATGCCGACGCGACATTTCAATGTTGCCTTCCTGAACCTCCCTCTTCTGTGTCAGCGGTGTCCACCCAAAGTGATTTGAAACATCGGCTGTCATCTGATACTTTCGCGTTGCTTGGCCATTTCAAAGGCTGAGTGTTGAGGCCTGTGGAATCGCCGAATGCGCATACAACGCAAAAGCATAATATCAATGAGTGACACTTTCTCTATGGTGGTGGCTTATGGAACGAGCGGCAGAGGACTCAGCAAATGGGATGTCCTTCCAAAATGTCTTCGCACAATAATAATAAATGTGCATATCCACGCCTGCCAGCGGTTGCCCTATACTACCGTTTGCCAGGAACCGAGAGGCGAAGCTATGTATCACTGTATCAGAGTCTTCCCATCATGATATTGTTCCCATGGCTTCGATTTCGGAGCGGGCTCAGCGAACTCAGCGGCTTGATAGCGATTTGGGGGCAGTCATAGAGCTGTCCGCGCCTTCCTACCATCTCCTCTTCCTACTTTGTGAACGATGACAAAGTATAACTTCACTCTCGACAGCACAGGACCTCTCATCACAGAAGATTTTGGTCTATGGCAAGGCGCTCGCTCAGGTCTTCTCATCGCTGGCGAGGTACCAGGCTTGTCCGAGTCAGTCCTGCCCCTCACTCTGTAGCATTGTGCTAATCTATCCCCCACCTACGACAGGTACTACGATGAGACCATCTCGCTGACCAATGCCTATGGTGGCCAGGCATACATGCGCTTCAATGGAACAGCAATATACCTCTACGGCTCGCAGGGTCCCCTCTATGGAGAGTACACCGTCAACATCGATGGTGCACAAGTATACAACGGCTATTCGGGAAAGAGCGATCCAGTGGCCAAGCAGCTCTTATACTCGAACACAACGCTCCCCATGGGCACCCACACTGTAACACTCACGAACACGCACAGTAATGCCAACCGCAGCATCACTGATATCGACTATGTAATCACTCAGCTGCAAATCACCGAATTCGTCACTAATCTGATCTGCATATAGTTTGTTTGGACTTCCGAAATGGGCAATGAAAATGCAGAAATGATTGAGCAAACAATAAGCTGGGGAAATGACTCTGCTTGGCAATATAGCGGGGCATGGATCACTGAAGGCAGCAATGCCGTCTTTCCAACAGGCTCCCGGTTAGTCTCGTATTGCATCGTCGCTGGAAAGCTGGTATTGAACATGAACTCACAGCTACACGTCCAGTGCCGACGCTAGTGCGACACTTACATTTGTGGTGTGTGGGTCTATGCTTTCATGCTGGGCATTACAATTGACAAACAACAGGGCGATGCCATCACAGTATATGGGTGCACCAATCAAACTATGGGCAATTACAGTGTCTCCCTCGACTCAGGCAGCATCTCCAATTACAACGCACGACATGACGATGTCAACTCGGAGGTTGTCGTCTTCTATGCCGATAACCTGGGGCCTGGGACGCATCAGGTCACATTTATAAACAATCCAAGCAATGAGGGCGCTATCGCGAGCTCCTTTCTCGTCGAAAAAGCCGTCGTCACGGTGGTATCTGAGTCTGCAAGCCATCACTCAAAGTATGTACCACATCAAGGTCAATATCTCCTAAAAGTCGCTGACGCCTTTTCGAAATTAGCGTGGGTGCGGTAGCTGGCGGCATAGTAGCAGGTGTTATCGTTGTAATCATGGCTATCTTGGCAGCATTCTGTCTCCGACACCGTAGACATGGATCATCATCGCGGCATGAGGATATTGACCCTGAAACAACAGCAGTGAGGCCTTACATGGTAGACGCTTTTGACACATATATCATCTCTCAGGTTTCCTCTCACACTCGGCTCGTAAGCAGCACATCTGCTTCAAGGTCTGCATATCCATCGCATACATTGCCTCTAGAATATTGACCAGTCGTCATCAGCTCATGCTTGGCATCGTCGGCCTCCGCGCCGCTGAATCCGACCACTGCGTCGTCGAACTCAGCGGCTTCTTCGAATCCGTACACGGCGATAAAACGAGCCCCGGTCGGAATCGAAGCCGAGGAGCCTCCTCCGATGTACACGTCGTAGAATAAGTGCTCGACTCCGAGTCGTCGAATGGCGTCTACAAAGATGCGTGCTGCAGAGTGTGATCATCATACTTGATATCCTTGTCTTTTACTTATAATATACATTTCTAATTAGATGTATATTAGCATCGTTCACTGTGAAATCAAACTGGTTTTGATTTGACTTTCATCCGACTTAGGTTGGTCCGTACAACTAGCGTCGGCATCAAGGCCCATGTTCGCGCGCTTGATTGCATTGCGAAAACGAATGACATTATAGCTCCTAGAGACAGTTGAATTTGAGGATCTTTTGGTCACTTTATCCATCTTAGTGCTTGTGACATTCGCCAATGTATTCGAGCCTGATGCCGGAGCCTAGCTTTGCGTTTGCGACTCAAATCACTGAAGGTGCCAATTGTGATTCGAGATTTCCATGAACACAGCTCGCTCAAAGGCTATATCCCTTAAACATGCGCTTGCTCAAAGTCTCCCTTTCAGTTCTTCGCAGTATTGAGCCAAGTCACTCTTAGAGGCTTCCTTAGTGGGCCACCCTATGACGAGGCCCTCTTCATCACTGTCGGAAGGTTTGGGAATCATATGGAAATGCACATGGTCGACGACCTACACGCATAGATGAGATGATGTTCTCGCCGATAAAGTGGGAACAAATTGTGGCTTACCTGGTGTGCAATACGACCGTTGTTCTTCATGGCAACTCGTCAATGTCGCTGCGGAGAGGCGCAAGAAAACACAAATAGGCCCACCTGGAGGATGTTGTAGTTCGTAACACCCTGAGCAAGTGCAATCCTTTTGGCGATTGGCATAGCATCTGCCAGATATTCATCCGGAAGCTCATGCAGCTTCTCGGCATGATCTAACATGTCAATTTTTACTCAGTCACGAAGAATCGAAAATGCCTGCGCTGCTAACACTTTGGGATGACGAGAGCATGGCCCTTTGCCAAAGGCCCAATGTCCAAGAACGAGAATCTGGTGGTAGTGAGATTGTGTATTGTCAGGTAGGGCGGATGCCCAAGAAATAATCACGCACGACAGATCCGTCTCGACTAGCTTGAAACTTGGAATCTCTCCTATGAAAACAGTGAGATCGATCGCCCACATCGCTAGTCGGGTTTCCCGAACCCTTAACGATCTTGCAGAAGATGCAACTGGCAAGAGACCTGTGTTTGGATGAGTCGCGTGATTGATATATATTTTCACCGCGTATTACTTTGCAGTGGCAGCCATGTCTGCTAATCGACGATCGGTATAATACGAATGAGTGAGGGAGGGTGTGTGACCTGCGGTCGGTCGATGTCAGGAGACAAGTCTGAAACGCCGTAACGCGCCAATTCATGAGACGTCCGGCCAGGTCCGGGCCCCTTCGGCTGTGCCCGAATTCATCTCTCAACCATCATGTCCTTATTGCAAGATTCTCAAGGAGTCGAGCCAGCTTTCCATCAAATACCAATAATGTGAATAGCTCAGGCTGTGATAAGGCACACATAGTGCTAAACCATCCTTGGCTCTAGCGATTTGAAGGATGTTGATAGCAGAGACCAAGTTACGCGTCAAAACATTGTGGATAAAGTTCGAGATGCGTGCATACGTGTTGGATTCTTCTATGGTAAGATATCTAAGGCACTTCGCAGCATATTTAACCTACACGACATAGTCAAGAATCATGGCATCTCCGATGAGATCATCCAAGAGGTCTATAAGTCATCCCAGGAGTTCTTCGCCCTTCCGGACGATATCAAGATGGAGGTGAACGAGGCAGCAATATTTTCACAAAAATCTTACGACGCTCAACAGACGACAATGTAGATCGAGTATAAGAAGACTCCGAATTTGATTGGGTACTCGCCACTGCTGGCATCCAATAACGATCCGCAGAACTCTGGTGATCTCATGGAAGGGTTTGAATTTGGATACGAGCTTTTAGACAAAACAGGGGAAGAACATCACAGACAACACAGCAGCGTCATGGAAGGTGAAAATATCTGGCCAGCCGGGCCATCGGGCTTTCGCGAATCTGCACTGCGATACTAGTAGGCATTCGTGCGACTATCTCTGAATTTTGTTCCAGCTAAACTAGTGAGATACAGTCATGCGGCTCTTCGACTTGCAAAGACATTATTTCCTCTGTTCGCGCTCGCGTTGGATCTACCAGGGAATTTTTTCGACGATAAGGTCTGTAGGCCTGATCTCTTTGAGAAGCGACTGAAGAAAGATAACTTCGTTGTAGACGCAACACTCTGCCGCACTCATGAAACTTCTCCACTATCCGCCTCAGATGGGGCAAGTTGATGAACGCATCATGGGAATTGGGGCTCACACAGAGTAAGTCAAGTCGCGGCATGTCAAGAAATCTAATAACAACACTGACAGCTCTTGTTCCTAATCTGCAGCTGGGAGGTCAGTGATCAGTGTAAGCTATGGAAATCATGAACTCAGATTCTCACATGACAGTGCTTCACTATCCTATGGCAAGAGCCGGAAATACAGGCATTGCAGGTGCTGAACAACAACAAGGAATGGATTATGGCGCCTCCCATCCCCGGGACTCTAGTCATCAAGTGAATTGCCGATTGTTGTTCATTCAGTACCCGGCCTAAATGTAACTAACCACCTCGACATGTCAGCCTTGGCGACCAACTTGCGCGTTGGACCAGTATGCTATCTCTACTTGACCCGTTGTGATGACAAATGACACCCTACTTTCAGATGATATCTTCAAGTCCACGGTCCATCGAGCTGTTAATAGGAGTGGCGTGCATCGCTATTCTATACCCTTTTTCGTTGGTACCGACTACAATGTTCTATTGGAGGTATACTTCCTCCCTTCTCTGCCATATTGATTTCTCATCTCCAGTCAAATGTGCTAGCCCATCGCCAGTTGTGTCTCTGAGGATAGACCCCCTAAATATGAGGTAGTAACGGCAGGTGACTATGTGAAGTCAAGGTTCCAAGCCGCGTATGGTAAAACGAGCGAGGGAAAGGAACCATTGGATGTCCTCAATCCGGGTAAATAATTACATCGTATGTGTGCGAGTATTATCGCACTTTATACATCTGAACCGTTACTTCACCTACAGCTGCATCAGAGCTTTCCCTCAGCGCATAGTGGATCTCCACCTCCAGTTCTCGGGAATTTGTCTCGCTCTTTCGGCAATGGAAGGATCCCACGACAACGTCACCTGCGAGATCATCCAAGTCCCAGTTTCAGTAATGTATGTTTGATGTTTGGTTAGAATATACCTTCTGTGACCACAAGAGGTTCCCTCAGCAAAAAGAGAGTCTGCTTCCAATGTGTCGGTGTGCTTTTCGGGCCTGTACTGAAACTAGTGATTTTCGTCGACAACTTTCGACCTCCTAGACTGGCCCTGCGTTGCGGGGCCGGCTTATTACCAACAGGCCAAACCTCCGCCAGGGCAATATCTCCTTCTTTGACAATCTTTACTTGAGTTCCATCTGGAATTGGCTCCCCAGTAGTTGTAAAGAATGTGTCGAAGTAGAGGATGAAAGCGTGCACTCTAGTACGGCGCTCGGCAGTCGAGACAAGGGTGAACGATGAAGAGAAGTCCAGTTGGCGGGGCGTTATGGTCCCCAGGTTGAGATCCTGATGGTATTCACATTAGCGAGATTTCGCCAAAGTTGAGTGGAGAGTAGGTTGCGCACCTTGATCACATAGGGTTTGCTGATTATCGCATCAGGTCCTACAACATCGACGACGGCCTCGTCATACACGCCCCCCGCCATCGTTGAGAGATCGAAGCCTGTCGCAAACGACTGAATCATATGCGGTTTCTGGGATAGAAAGAACACGCACCATAAACATCACCCCAAAAGTCCACCCGCTCCTTGAAGATCTCGCTGCCCTCACACAGGCCTAGCATCATCTGACATTGACTGGGAGCCATCACGCCACCATCTGGCTTCAAGAAGCGATCTCGTGCATGCAGGACAGAGTCCAGCATTGACTCGTACAGCAGTGCATAGCCCATCCACTCCGATATTATGACATCAACATGGGTAATCCCCTCAGGCAGGACGATGTCTTCAACTTTGCCTCGGATGACACTTGTGGTGACACATCAGCGGAGTTGCAGAGGGTGTGGGTTGACCACCTACGTGATGATGTTGTCAAGTCCATTGGCTTTGACTATTTCCGTCGCCTTCTCAGCAATATCACTCGCATCAACAGCGAATACATGCTTTGCCCCTGACTTTGCGGCAAACAGTGATAGGATACCCGTCCCACAGCCAACATCAAGAACAATGGCATCTTGGAATAAAGATGGGCTTGTCATGATAAATTGTGCATACGTTGAAGTCCGCACTTTGTCCTGGATCATCGTGGCATGGATATCTGCATTATCTGGGTTAGAATTATGAGGAGCATGATGCAATAGGTTAGTACCGTTTTCTCCATAGCTCTCAAAATAGTGAGAGTCGTCATCACGGGCAGGGCGCAAGATGGAGTCCGATTCTTTTATCGCCTCACTTAAAGATGCAAGATTCAGTCTTTCTCCGATGAACCCGCGGTAGTCGACCAGATCTCGCTTTGCGTCTGCGAGCTTCTTTTCCAGAGCACGAATACGTATGTTGGCGGCGCGCAAATCAGAAGCAGGGGGTCCTGCTTTGCCAGCTTCCTCGTCAGAGTCAGACCACTCATCATCTGGCTGAAATTCTGAGAAGAACTGGTTTAATGTACTTAAGAAGCAACCATAGGTAAAGATACTCACGCAGTAACGGGTCATCCTCGACGACTGGTTTTAGATATTCATCTTCTGTAAAGAAAGGCTCCTCCCCAGTGAAAATGGTAGTCGAGGAAGGTTGCTACAAGATGGCTATTTGAGTTTGAATGCATTATCGCAGAATTTCACGACCTAACGTTTTTGCGGATGAAGTTGATGAGCCGGATGCGCTGGTGAAAGTCAAGAGCTTTACATACATGTCAAGCGCTCAGTTCTAAGCTGATCGTGGCATTCAGAGCGAAACGCACATAAACGAGAACAAGTCCCATCCAAGTCAAATTGATGTTGCTTGCGATCATATTCGAGTGCTTCAGTTACTGAGGGAAACTGTTTGCTGTCGAACAAGGATAGACAGGGTTGCTGAGCGATTGACTCCTCCGCAAAATCATCCCAGCTTTGATCTTGATCGTCCTCAGAAGATGAGCTAGATTGGCTTCCTGAATCCTCGTCTGCACATGCAGCAAGATTGGGTAGCCGCACGCTCATGCTGGAAGAATCGCACGACTAGTGGTAAGAAAGAAAAAATGATAAGATGCGCCGATCCCGATCGAATAAGATAAAACCGCCGTAGTAGCAGCTGAGACGATTGGTATCATCAATTGGAGTCTGGCATTGACCTGGGGATATCGATGATATATATTGGAATAAGATGGGACAAGATAAGATAATTCACTACAACTTCTCTTTTACATTTCTAATTGTGCGTTAGAGACAAAATGAGTCCCACCCGCGCACCTGTACCCGCTGCTTTGCTTGATCCACTGGTAACCGGCAACACAGACACCCATTTGACGCAGCTTCGCTTGCGCCTGTGCCTCCTGCTTCCGCCGCATTGCTTCTTCCTGCTTTCTCGCCTCGAGCTCTGCTGCGATTCTATCGCGTTGGGCTTTCGCTAAAGCTTCTCTTATGCGAGCCTCTTCCAGCTGCCGCCTCAGCTCATCTTTAACGGCAGCATCCTTTACTCGGGCCCGCTCTAGCTCCTTCTGCTGCACGAGCTGTCGCTGAACCTCTTCCTCTTGGGCGGCTTGTATTGCACTCTCCTCCATTTCACGCAACTTCTTTTGAACAGCTTGTGAAACCGCCGCCTGATCCACAATGTTTTTCTGCAGCTGGTTCCACACCGCATCGGTTACTCCATCATCGCGATAATCTATCTCAACAGGACCTGGTGCTTTCGATTGAGGTTCTGGACTGGGGGGTTTGATGATCTGACTAGTTTGCACATTGTGAGGAGCTGGCGGTAGGAGGGGTTCGTTGGGGGGTATTGGAAGACTGTGTTTGAGCCGATCCTTGCTGCTGGCTTCGGGAACGTTCGTTGCCCTTTCTATGCGCTCGGCCAGCATAGCCTTGACGCATGATATAGCGTCCTGGCCAGAAAGCACCAACGCATCACTCGCCGAATGATCTGCGGCAGCCTGTAGCACGAGGTTCACCATGGCCTTAGAGATGGTTATCATGTCTCGGGCGTTCCCCCAAGATGGCAGGCGAGACAGTTCCTCCACGAGGTCTTTCAACTCTGCATAGACATCAGAAGACCTCTGCGTCAGCTCTGGGAAAGACACGTGGTTCTTCTTCAGGACGTTGGCGAGTAGCTCCAAACAACTTCCAGGGGACATATTTGGGAATACGACCACATCTGGAAATCGGCTTGATAGTCCTGAGTTCACGGCCATAAGCCGGTTCATATCCTGATCGTATCCAGCGAGAATGACGACAATTTTTGCAAAGAATGCCTCTTGAGTCAGAATGCCGACTAATTCATCGATAGCTTCCTGAGCGAAGGGTCCCTCGCCCAGTCTGTACGCCTCATCAACGAATAGTACCCGCCCGAGTGCCTTTTCGAAGAGCTTCTTGGTCTTGGGCCCTGTTTGGCCGACATATTGACCAACGAGATCTGACGCCGAGCATTCAACTACCTCGGTAGAGGACAGAAAGCCCATATCAAAATAGACTTGTCCCATCTTCCGCGCAGTTGTGGTCTTGCCTGTTCCTACATGCGACCAGAAACAATGAGCCATAACGCATCACCCTCGGTGGCATTGAGACATACCAGGTGGGCCCTTGAAGATGAAATTCGTGGGTATAGTTTTGCGCATATCCATATTACGTGCTTTCATCGTACGCGCGATCTTTTGATAGCGTTCTAGCTTGGCCACAATCTCCTCGCAGCCAACGACGTCTTCGAAGAGCTTCTGCAGATTGCCTGAGGCATGTTCGTGCCGTTCGTAGTCGATATCAAAGTCTTGTGGCTCGAAGATAATGTCCAGTGATTTCTCACTCTGAGGCAAGGAAGCTTGGCGTGCTTCATGAAGAGTTTTGGCCCGCCCGAGAAGATTTTCCACTTCACCACCGTTGCCGAAATTGGGGCGATTGCGAGAGCGGCTGAGCACTTCGATCGCGACCGCTTTAGCCGCGCTCGTTGCTGCAAGGTCTTGAGAGGCCATTTTCAACTCAAGGATCTCCAGCAATTCGTCGTCACTAAAGTCGGCAAAGTGGAAAGCATCGTCAATGGCAAAGCGTCTGGATAGTCCTGGGTTGACGTTCTTTTCGCAGTAGTGTCAGGTCTTGTTATGTGTTATGCAAAGTTAGGTTGAACCACCCACTTGAAACATTTCCTCCATTTGCGGTTTGTATCCCAAGAGGAGCACGCAGCGATCTTCTCCTGGAACACTTTGGATCTCTGCCACCATTGTGTCAATTACCGATGTTTTATACGGATCGCCCTGGATGCCGGTGTTCCCGGATCCTCCATATAGCATGTAGGCCTGTCACAGGAAAGGTCAATTCCAAGCAAAATAACACTTCTGCGGGATATTACCTCGTCAATGACAAGCACCTTTCCAATGGTATTCGCCAAGATCGCCTTGGTGTTTGCCTCTGACTGCCCAAGCGCAGCGCCGATGAAGTCTGCTGGATTTTTGACAACGACTAGACAGTTTAATCAGTATGTGCTTGGTAGTAATTATAACACGCAGAAGCTCACCTTCCCCATTGCTAAGAAGGCCCAAATCCGCTAAGATACGCCCATAAAGTTTAGCTACGCTTGTTTTCCCAGTGCCCGGTCCTCCAAAAAAGACCCGATTGAGCGAAGTTTCGACCGGTTTCTTGCCCTGCAACTCGCGTTGGTAGTTCGTGCTAATGCGACGAAGTTGAGTACGAATGGACTCCTTTACAGCCTCCAACCCGATGAGAGACTGCAGTTTTTCCCATGCTTCATTGTGTGAGAGTGCTGTTGACGGATCTGGGCCAATAATGTCTTCTTTGCGCAGAAGCATGGGATCTGGATTGCGGCCCGCACGAATCTCTTTTCGAAGACGAGCGGCTTGTCGATCTGTGATTCTGGCGAGCAGGATTTCGAGGGCTCGGGCGTTGCCAAATCCTTGTGTCCCACGACCTTTAGCCAACCTCTGGATTGCAATCTTCCCGTACAGGCCATGTATCCCGCGTTCTATTTTCATCCGGCCCGTATACTTCTTTTCAATTTTCTTCTGCAGCATGCAAAGTAGTTCCTTATCCGTGTAGTCTTCGAATTGGAGCTGATGGGGAACTCGACTGGGCAGGCCAGGGTTGTGTTCGAAGAACTTCTCCATTTCCTTGTTGTATCC
This sequence comes from Athelia sp. TMB, assembly GCA_014898675.1. Classification (NCBI taxonomy): domain Eukaryota; kingdom Fungi; phylum Basidiomycota; class Agaricomycetes; order Atheliales; family Atheliaceae; genus Athelia; species Athelia sp. TMB. The sequence goes on along the minus strand of JACXVL010000047.1, from coordinate 121,765 downwards.
GGCGAGGATGAATGCGATAGTACCCACTTGGTTTTCCATCTCCGCGAGGAGGAAATCAAGAACTTGACGTCCTTGATAGTTGTGTTCGCTTGTCAGCTGGTAAGCTTCATCGACGAAGATGGCGCCACCCCCTGCGTTGATGACTTCCTCGATGAGTTTCTTGACCCCCGCAACACCATCATTGGCCAAGCGAGACCCAGTTGTCTCTACAAATGCGTTCCCAGGGAGTACTTCAATAGAAGTCAAAAAGCTCGCATATAGCCTTGCCACTGTGGTCTTCCCTATAATGATATGATAGTTAATTGACGTCCAGTGAATAAACAGTATGGATGCGCTCACCAGTACCGGGGTTACCTAAAAGTGCGATATTAACCCTCTCATCCTTCATTGACGTGTTTTGCATCTTGGACGTGTCAATCTTGGCTTTAATATCTAATACCTTTGACTTGACGGCTTCCAGTCCAATCATCTCCATAATGCCATCTATTGCATCGTTGCTGGCACCTTGCACCCCCTTCAAGTATTCCCATTCAACTTGAGCTGAAGATTTAGG